>NMUG010005366.1:0-13177 GCA_002855965.1 Monotropa hypopitys | reverse complement strand
GCCGAGCTGCCGAGGTCGATGAGGACCCTGCTAACCTAGCAGTCGGCAATCTGTAGGATGACGACTAGTGCGTCCTCGTGGGGGTGCTAGACCCTCTCGGAATCTCTAGCAGAAAAAATAATGGAATACCTGGAGTTTGGCTTCGGCTTCTTCGGCATAGGCTGGACGGCAAGGATCTCCTTTGCCTCTATCTGCTTTATCTATAACCGAAGCTGCTCCTCTCTCCGGTGGTCCACCATCCCGTGGATCACGTTGATAATGCGTAAGGCCGGCTTGGGATCTTCCTTCGGCGCGATAGCTATCTTCTCTACATCGATGAATTCCCCGAGATGACCAGCTGTGACCAACTCCTCAAGAAAGTCTTTATAGGCTCGGCAGTTGGTGGTGAGGTGTCCTTTTTCTCTTCGATAGGAGCACCTGAATTTGTCGTTGTCGCCTCTCTGCTCCCCTAACCGCTTCTTCGGCCATCTGAAGAACGGCTCCTTTTCGATTTTGCGAAAGAGCATGAATGTTGGCTGTTTGAAGACGGTGGTGTGGGCCACATACTCGTATGGCTTGTACGTCCTCGGCTCCCCCGGCTGAACCGTGTTGGTCTCTTTTCGCTTAACCGAGCTGTTGTGACTGGAGCCGTGGCCGGAGCGCTGCTCGGATTTGCTCCTTTCTTCCTTGGCTTCCTCCAATTTGGCATGGAGCTCAATTCTGGCCATGAGCTCATTAATTGTGGCCGGAGGAAACAACATCAAATCTTCGAACTCTCGCTAGAGTGGTCCAGGCCGAGCTTGAATGACGTCACTGCAATTTTCTGATCGCAGTTCTCAATCTCATTGTAGAGGTCCCAATACCGGACTGCATATTGGCGCAGAGATTCTGACCTCGCTCGCCGAAGGCCGAAGAGGGAATCAACCTCTTTCTTGACCCTGGTGCTGGTGATGAACCGAGCCAGGAAGGCCGTTGAGAGGTCTCTCCACGAGGAGATGGACCCTGCTGGCAGTCGGTCAAACCAGAGTAACCCAACCTCACCGAGGCTGGATGGAAACATCTTGCACATCAAGGCATCCTCCCCAGAATAGAGGGACATCATCTGCCTGAAATGCACGATGTGGGTATACAAATTCATTTTGGGATCGTATTTGTTGAACTTGGGGGCTGAGAAGCTTGCCGGAGGCCTTGCAGCTTCAATTTCAAGAGAGAATGGGGTGTAAGGGATTCTGTCCTGTCGGCACAGCTCATAGGTCCGAGCCGGAAGGACTTCCCTTCTCCTCCTCTAGGTGACTTCCTGCTCAGAGTGGGGTACCTGGCTTTCTCCGTGACCGCTGTGCCTTTGGTCCCGGAGGGGTGACAGTTCCCGTGCTGGACGAGGTCTCGACGCTGCTGGAACTGCATCTGGCCCTAGGCGGTCAAAGACAGGTGGTCGACGACTGGCGGCCGAACGTTCCTCTCTGTGCCGGGGAGGCGAGTCTCGACGCCTGATGCGATGGTACTCGTTGATCCTCTGTCGGGCAGGAACTTCTTCCACCCTTTCACCTAACATGTGCAAAGCAGAGGGCCTGGTTTGCTGAGATCTGCTCCTGCTCTGGGAAGGCTCCCGGTAATCTCGACTATCTTCGGCATGGCTGGGCGCCGGTGCCTCTTTCCTCTTCTCGGTGGCCTTTTGCAAGAAAGTCATCTCGTGCATGAGAGCGTCAATCTGTTGGTCCCTCCGGCCCAAATCTCCCTCCAACTTGCGGATGTACTGCCTCGCAGTGAGCTTGGCTGGGGGGCTTGGACAGTCGCTGGAGTGGATGCCCGTGTTGGCACAGGTGCACTCAGGGGTGTGGAGAGCTGAGTCCCCTGTTCTGGCCACCTCTTTTCCCTTCTTCCTCCTACCATCAGACTGGTTGTCCTTGGAGTTTCTATCTCTGGAAGTCATCTTCAAGCTCGCGGTAGAAATCTGAGTGTTTTAGAAAGGTTTCCCCAGCGGATTCGCCAATTGTTGGGGGGTAAGCCTTTTCAGGTGGTGGATTCTGACAGTGAGCGGTGGAGATGTGGCTGTGCTGGGCTGCAAAAGAGACAAACGTTAGGCTACCGGCGGCTGTCGCCGGTGGACCCTCCGATGGTAAAGTCAACAAGAGAGTTCTAGAGTGAGAAAGCAAATGGACAGAGCTTGGGCTAGTGAGAGAAGGTCTACCTCTGCATTTAATGCTCTCCTCTATTTATAGATCCATCGGAGAGTGGAAGAGACGCGCTTCGGCGCAGGTGAACTGCTGTGACAGGTCATGGGGCAGTGCACCTGTCCCTCCTGCATGTCTGAGCGTGTGGCCGACCGGTCAGCCCCGACAGTGTCAGGCGGCGCCGCCTGACAACATTGAGCGGCAGAAAAGCTGATGAAGCGTGCCTGACATGCTCCGGGAATCACGGAAAAACTGATTCTGTGTCAGGCATGTGTCTTCCATGTACGCAAAACCCGGGATGTTGTCCCCGAGGGAATCTTTGCTGTAAACAAGGCGTTTGTCCTGCCTGGCCGAAGAGATTTGCTTCGGCGTTGCTGGTTGTAGACTGGGCCATCCTGGGCTAGGAGACTTCTGCACAGAAGTGACCCCAAGAGAGCGTCTCTCGTCGGCCATTGCTCTGCTCGGTCGCGTGACCCTGCTTTCATGTTTCTCCAGCTAGGCACCTCCTCTAGGCTTTGAGTCTCCGGGCCAGAGAGAGCCCCAGTGAGGCCCTGTCGCCGGCTAAGCTTTGCTTGGCCGTCTGTTGGCTGGCTTGTGCTGTGGTCCTCCTGGAGGAGGTCGCGGGTCCGGCCTCTCGAGAGTTTGCCCCCAACACTTTCCATAACAGGCAGGTTGATCCGAGACACAATGGTCCGGTGGACACCCGACACATGATGTGTTGCTTCGGTGGGATTGCATCTTGTCCGATGGACCTTAGTCCGGAAACTCTCTTGCCGGGCTGAGGCATCCTTGTCACAAGCCTTGGCCACTCCGTTCTATCCCCGCCGAATGGTCCGGTGCCCGATAGCCTACAGGGTTATTGCGCATGTGCCGTCTCATGGCAAACATGTATGTTGGGCCGGTGGCCCTCCGATTGATCTGGTCAACTTGTCCAGCCCAAGATGGGCCTGTCCCCAACGGGCTTGATCCAAGGTCCAGCCCAAAGGCCATACATGGTTCAGTTACCACAATAGCCCTCTATACTTACGGTCTAACCGGGCCGCAAGTATTGAGTCTAACTCGGGTATGTACCGAACCAAGCCATGTCTTTCGACCGTGCTAACCACAATGGTCCGGGAGCATCCTGTCTTGTTGGCCGTATCTTGAGATATCTATCTCAGGACCAGTCCGGTGAATCCGGACCCTAGACATGTGTCCCATCCAATGGTTGTGGTGATTCTTCTGGAACATTCCTACCATGTGTCGTCATCCGGTGGTCCGTGCTTCGATAAATGTGCCCATATGTTTTCGAAGACGAACCACCACACTAGCGAGTATATAAGGCCAGACGCCTCTTTACTTCAAGTCTTTTGCTACCCAGAGCTTCTTCATCGAACAACAAAACCCTGCCCTCAACCTCTGTCGATTTTTGCGCGCATTCTAGCCCTTCGGCGCTTCGAATCCTTCTTTCATCCAGGTAAGAACTATTTTCGTCTAATTATCTTTACTTTTCTTCGAATTTGAGGGGCAAAATGTCGCCTTTCTTGGTCCCATAGTCCCCTGCACATAATAGCACCACCTCAGGGCACAGTAGCCTTGCTACAATGCTCCTTGTGTGATCCCCTTTCTGGACCACTTCGTCTGATCTCCTCCCTTTTTCCTCTGATCAGGTCTTCATGTCGGGAAACTGGGGTGGTGCCGCCGAGCCAAGTGGGGCTGCCGAGCCGAATGTGGCTGCTGCTGAACCGGCCGGGCTCAGCCCACATGCTTCCTACTTTTCTAGCCGGGAGAACCTGGGGCAGTTCCGGAGGAAATACTTTATTTCGGATAACGTCTTCGTAGAACTCGTACCTCTGGATAGTCACGGTGCTCCGGTTACTGAACACCATAGGGGGAAAATTATTGTTCCCCTCATGGCGATTATAGAAGGGGGACTACGGTTCCCAATTACCGGACTACTTGCCAAAAATTTGAACACCCTCGGAATGACCATGGCCTAGTTTACGGTAAACTTTTTCCGGATTGTGCTATCCCTGGTTCAACTGAACCGCCAGTTCAATCTTAATATCAATATGCCTGAATTCTTCGGGCTTTATTCCATCAATCACAATAAGGCATCCTCGCGTTACTTTCTAGCAACCCGGAAAGGGTATGGTTCGGTATTCAACCGTCTTCCTGACTCAGACTCTTGGGCCAACGAATTGGTCGCGGTCCGGGGTTATTTTAATAACCCGAGAGACCCCGTTCTGTGGGATATTGGGCACCCTGGTAAGTACTCAACCTTTCTTCAAAACGTTCTCCTTTTTCATTCAAAACATTTCTAATCATCGACTCCTCTGTTTTGCAGTAGTTTATACGATCAACCGTTGCAAGAAACATGCGACTAAGGACCAGATCGATAAGCTGTTCGAGCTTCCTCTTTCGATCTGGGACATCCCCACTTTGCTGGACTACAAGCCTTCTTACCAGTCGTTCATCAAGAGGAGGGATCCGAACCATTTCTCCCCTGTCCAGATCACTCTCCGTACCATTATAGATCTCGACAGTCTAGAAAGAATTGAATCTGAAACTCTCGAGACGCCTCTGATGGTGAAGAGAAGGGCGACCAATGTCTGGAATTTTCTCGGGAACCGATCCCATGTCTCTCCGATCGATGTTCCTCCAACCGCTTCTCCCCTTGCCATTGTTTCTACTGATCCGTCCCTTCAAGTCCCGGATCTACCGAGGGATACCACAGGTTCAGTCTCCGGGAAAAGGAAGAAGTTGGATTTTGAGACTGTCCCAGCAGATTAGTATACGGCTGTGCTGGATCATCTACTGTCGGACGAAGGTACCTCAGTCCCTCCTCCCTGGCGTCCTATCTTATTCTTCAATGACCGGACGATGACAAATATTGACTCGGTCGCTACTTCGAAAGTGGCCCCTGCGCTTGCCCGGACTACCATGCTGCCGAGGGACGAAGAGAGTCTCCCCATGACTAAGGATGAGTTATTCTCTATCGGGCTAACGGTGATGTTCCAGGTACTATTGCGCTCTACTCTCCCTTACCTTGATTTATTTGTTAACACATTTCTCTGGAAAATGTAGGGAATTCAATGAACTTATGTTGCCTGGTCAAAGACCGTGTCCTGGGAGGCTAATCTTGTTGCGGAGGTTAGTCTCTGGAAGAAGGCAGAGGAAGGTCTGCGGAACAGTCTGACCGAGAAGACAATCCTTCAAGGGAAGGCAAAGGAGGCCATGCGGGTCATAAATGAAGCATTGTAGGTATTTGATACGGAGAAGAAGGCCCAAGCGGATGGTGCGGAGAGGCACACGGCTGAGCTGGAGGAGGCTGGTGTTGTAGGCTATGAAGCCAGCTTTAACCAGGCAGAGGATGAGTACCAAAAGCAGGTTGACATTGCAATCCAAGCGGGATACTTGGAAGGCTTGGATGCTGCTAGCGTACGGGCCGATTCCCAGCTCCGGGATCCACCTCCTCCGCCAACAAGCTCTATTCCGGTAGCTGATCCACCGACCGAAGCATGAGCCTATACTATAATCCAGTGAAGTGTGCCGTAATATTTCTGCTTTTGCTAGTACCGAACCGTTTTGATGTTATCCTGGGATGGGACTGTTGGACTTTTGTAAATTTTGATTTTGAATGGGATGAAATCTAATATTGCTTGTTGTGGCTTTCCTACTTCCTTTCTGTATATGCCATGCCCTCATTTGGATTTGAGTGAAGTGTTTTGCTTCGGAAAGTCCAAATGGTAGACCGTAGCAATGCCTTTACCGTATTACCGAAGTGTATGCGACTAGTTAATGCTTTGGGGGCAAAAACCCGGCGGACCATAAGTTGCATGACCTGCCAATGTAGATGGGGAAAAAGCACTTGTTGTCCTGTCGGACCATAAGATGCATGACCTGTCATTGTGGCCGGGGCAAAGTCCCTGCTGTCCTGTCGGACCATAACACTTGGAAAACATAAATAAACAAAATGGCTGGATGAGTGCATTATTGACTACCAACAATGTGTCCGAGGGAATTGCCTTGATACAGTAAAAGGAAAAGAAAATATTGAAAAAAATTCTGCCAAATGGCTAGGGCAACAAGCTCTTTCAATGATAGTACATTCTTCAAATTCTTTGCATTCCACAGTTTTGGAATCCTTCGTCCGGATAAATCTTCAAGCCGGTATGAGCCCGAGCTGGTGATTTCAATGATACGGTAAGATCCCTCCCAATTGGGACCAAGCTTCTTTTTCTTATTTGCCCCCACTACTCTCCGTAGGACCAAGTCGTCTGGCTTGAACGTCTGAAGCCGGACCGTGCGGTTGTATGATTGTGACAGTCCTTGTTGATACACGGCAAGCCTGATCCGGGCACCATCCCTTCTTTCTTCTGCTAAATCAAGGTCCTTTGCAATGGCCTGGTCATTTTGCTCCGGACTGAAGCACTCAGTCTGAATTGTTGGTAAGTGGAATGACTACTTCCATTCCGAATGCTAGGGAGAAGGGTGTTTGCTCGGTCAGTCTTCTAGGTGTAGTCCGGTAAGCCCACAGAACATGATATAAATGCTCAGCCTATCTTCCTTTTGCTGCCACCAATCTCTTCTTTATACCAGACTGAACGGTCTTGTTAGATGCTTCTGCTTGACCGTTGCACTGGGGGTAGCAAGGTGTGGAACTGTAAAACCTTATCCCGTACTTTGTGCAAAAAATCTATGAACAGATTTCCTATGAATCGTGCCCCGTTATCCGACACAATGTTGTACGGGACTCCAAACATAGTTACAATGTTCCTCCAGACGAAATGTTTGACATCCGTCTCATCAATAGTTACGAGTGGTTCTGATTCCACCCATTTTGTGAAGTAGTCTATGGCCGTAATAAGAAATTTAAATCCTCCAGGACCAGTAGGGAGTATGCCCACAATGTCCAGGCCCCACTAGGCAAAGGTCCATGGGCTAGTAAGTGGCTGCAAATCCACTGTTGGCTGGTGTGTAACCGGGGCAAACCTTCGACAACCTGTCGCACTTCCGGACTAAGTCCCTTGCGTCTGAATGCATGGTCGGCCAATAATACCCTTGCGTGATGGCCCGATGGGCCAGCGATCTTCCTCCAGAATGACATCCACAACTTCCGACATGAATCTCGCTTAAGACGGTTGAGACCATACTTGGGGTGAACGTAGAATAGGTATGGTCCGGAGAAGGACCGTTTATAAAGCTTGTGATCCGGTGAAAGCCAATAACGGGATGCCTTGTGTTCGATCTGATGAGCTTGCCTCTTGTGTGCCGGGAGGACATCATCCTTCAAGAATGCTATAATTGGGTCCATCCCATCTTGGACCCAGATTGACATTAAGTACTTCCCTCGCTTCTGCCAGATCAATGCTAGGTTGCTGGAGTGTTCCTACGGTAATGGTACGGGGGAGTTTGGAGTCATGGACTGAGGCCAGTCTGGCCAATACGTCAGCGTGTGCGTTATGCTCCCTACCTATTTGAAAGAGGGTGAATTTAGAGAAATTTCCTTCTAGTTCCCTGGCCTACTAGATGTACCGGCACATTCTGTCGTCCCGGGCCTCGTACTCCCCGGTCATCTGATTGACCACAAGTTAGGAATCACTGTAAGTGGTAAGGTCCATGATTCTTGACCCTAATGCCATCTGTAAGCATGCAAGTAGGGCTTCGTATTCGGCTTCATTATTGGAGGTCGAGAACTCCAAGTGAATTGCATGATTGTGTATTATTCCGTCCGACGAACGGATCACAATTCCAGCTCCAGACCCTCTATTATTTGATGCTTCATCGACGTATAGTTTCCATCCGGAATCGCCCCTCAAGAACTGATATTGCCCCGATAACTGATGGACTGTTCCGGGACCCCGCCAGATCATCTTCCTCTAGTCTGGGAGAGAATTCTGCCACAAAATCTGCGAGCACTTGTGCCTTGATAGCGGTCCGGGGTTAATACCGGACGTTAAAGTTGGCTAGTTCCACTATCCACTTAGAGATACGGTTTGATAGGTCTGCCTTCCGGAGCATTGCTTTTAAAAGATGTTCCGGTAGAACTGTGATGGTATGGGCCTAAAAGTGAGGAGCCAATTTCCAGGACGCCTAGATGAGTGCCAAGGCCAGTTTTTCCAAGGGCAGATACCCGGTCTCAGCATCAAGCAAGGTTTTGCTGGAATAATATACCGGGAGATGGTTCTGTCCTTCCTGTCGTACCAAGACCGAACTAACCGAATGTCGTGAGACGGCAAGGTAGAGGAACAAATCCTCATGCTCCCGAGGAGTGGTGAGCAATGGTGCCTCGGTCAAATATTGCTTTAGTTTGGCCAAGGCTTGGCCTGACCTTTCGGTCCATTGGAAATTCCTTCTTCTCGACTTCTTCATTAGATCAAAGAAGGGGCAACATTTATCTGATGACCGGCTAATGAACCGGTTCAATGCTGCTGCCATTCCAGTCAACTTTTGTACTTATTTGATGGTCCGGGGCTCTTGTATGTTTCGGATTGCTGTGATCTGATTGGGATCAGCCTCAATACCTCTCCGGGTCACCAAATGTCCCAGAAATCTTCCGGAGCCAAATCCGAAGGCACATTTCTCCGCGTTAAGCTTGAGCCGGTGTTCCTTCAGTATGTCGAAGATTTGCTGAAGGTCTGACAGGTGGTCCCGAGCCATTCTACTATTCACCACCATGTCGTCGATATATGCTTCCATGGTCCGACCAATATGGGTCTGGAACATGGACGTGACCATTCTCTGGTACGTTGGTTTGGCATTCTTTAGTCCGAAGGGCATGACTTTGTAACAGTAAAGGCCCCTAGGTAAAATGAATGCAGTCTATTTGTATCAGGGGGTGCATGGCAATCTGATGGTATCTCCGGTAAGCATCCATAAAACTGAGCCGGTCATGTCCAGCCGCGGCATCCACGAGCTGGTCGATCCGGGGAAGAGGAAATAGGTCATTCGGGCAGGCATCGTTCAAGTTCGTATAATCAACACAGACCCGGAACTTGTCATTCTTCTTTTTGACCACTACCATGTTGGCCAATCACGTGAGGGATTGCACTTCTTGGATTGCCTGGGCTTCCAATAATCTGTCAACTTCCTCGATAACCGCTTCCGTATGGATTGCTGCCGACTGACGTGCTTTCTATATGACAGGCCGGAAGGCTGGGTCGACGTTGAGTCGGTGATAGATTAGGTCCGGACTGACCCCTGGCATTTCGTATGAGGTCCATGCGAATACTTTGATATTGGATCTTAGGAGATGGAGCATTTCTTCTTGATCCTTTTCTGGCATGGCCGACCCAATGAGGAAGAAGCGTTTACTGCCTTCTTCTACCGAGACATGGATCAAGTCTTCCACTGTTTTTTTTTGAGGCCTCCGTACCGACATCTTCTAGTACCAGGGCGTCTAGAGTTTCAACCCAGTGCATCTGAGCTGGGCTTGATCTTCCTTTAACTGCTACGATGTAGCATTTCTTGGATGCTACTTGGTCTCCAAAAATATCTTCCTGCCCATACGGGCCATTAAACCGTACCATTTGGAGATACGTAGATGTTATTGCTTCCATCCGGTGAAGCCATTCCCGACCCAGGATTGTATTATATGTGCTCGAAACGTCTACTACCGTGAACTCAGTATCAACCATCTTGCTACCTACTGTAACATGCTGGTTCACCTTCCAAAGTGGCCATACCGGGGCAGAGTTGAATCCGACTAGTGGCACATCAAATGGAGCTAGGTCCTCCAGGGGGAGACCGAGATGTTTAAACAGCGGGTAGTATATTACATATGCTGAACTCCCTGGGTCAATGAGGATTCTTCAGACCAAAATCTTGCCAAACTGTAGGCTACCAAATAGGGCATCGTTGTGCGGGAGCTGAACTCTTTCCAAGTCCTTTCCCGTGTAAGTAATTTGCCACTTTTTGCTCGGTTCGGTCCTGAGATGCTTTACTATTGCTCCAATGTTCATAACCATTTTCCCGGACTGACCTTGTCGGATCTCTTCACTGATCCGGTGTTCCGTTGCTTCATCCATTGCTCCGTGGATGACATTGATCACCTAGACAACCTCATCGTCCTCCCGGGCAGGTGGCAGTGGCAGTCCGACGGCCGTCTTTTCTTTATCAATATACTCCCGGAGCCTGCCTGCTTGTACCTCCTCCTCCAGGAATGATTTGAAGGCCCTGCACCGAGTTGTGAAATGTCCTCTGTCCCGGTGATATGAGCATCTTATTGCTGCATTCTTGCCTTGGGACTGCCCCATGATTTTTGGTGGTAACCTGAAGTAGTATTCCTTCTCGATCTTCCGGAGGAGCTCGTAGATCGGGATCTTAAAAACCGTTTCGTTTGCCTGAAATTCATCAGGTCGGGGGACCCTCTTCTTTTTGGATTTGATACTGTTGACCTGGCGGGGTGCCCCAGTTCCTGATCTGGTCTTCAAATTGCTATTTGGTTCAGTCCTTAACCGTTTTGACCTGGCTTCTTCCAATTGGCAATGCTTTTTAATCCAGGACATTAGATCGTACATATCTACTGGACCAGAAAGCGTCAGGTCCTCAAAGAGCCTGCTCTGGGGATCTAGTCCCATTTTGAATGAGAGAGCACTGCCCTCTATTTTGTTGTAGACCTCCCACTACCGGGCCACATACTTCCGGAGAGATTCTCCCTTGCCCATCCGTAGCGCTAGCAGGGCGTTCACTTCCTTTTTTGTTTGGTACTAGTGACAAACCGGTCCAGGAAAACCTGTGAGAGTTCCCGGAACGAGCCAATGGATTGCTCCGGTAACTTGTCGAACCAGATTAGCCTGAGGTCTCCCAAACTGGAAAGGAAGACCTTGTAGAGGAGTTCGTCCTCCATGATGTACAAGGACATCATTTGCCGGAAATGCACTAGGTGGACGTATGCATCAGATGTTGGCTCATATTTCTTGAACTTTGGTGCGGAGAAACCACATGGCGACCGATAACAATCAATGACTGGGACAAATGGGGAAGATATAAGTTGTGCATGGACCAAGTCCGCGCCCGCTAATGGTGACCCGGTCATTCCCACGCTTGGCATCCAGCTTGTCCTGGAGATCCCCGGACTGGATGCCCCTGTCCCGTGCATTGGACATGGAATGGACCGAAGCCTGCCGTTTGGTGGTCCAGTAGTCTTCTTTCCCTTTGCGCTTTCTTTCCTGCCTCTCGAGTTGGCTTTTGTGGGTCGCCGTCCCACTGCTCGTCCAGTCCGGCTCCTAACTTGTCGTGGAACATTCCACTGGTCCGGAACTTCCACCAAGGTGTAATAATGCTGAAGTCCGGGGTTTTTTGTCATAATCCGGGTCAACCAGAGCCTTACCCTTCCTTCTCCTCTCATGCCCGGAGTGATTGGGGTGAGCTTCTGCCCTGCATTCCTCTGAATGATGCCTGAAGTTTCCTTCTCTCTCCCTCCCAAAATCATTGAGTGTGTGTGTTTTGTTCACAACCATTCTCCATCACGAGGAAAATTAGATCCTCGGTCTGTCAAGTGTGTCTTTCTTGGGTACTCCTCTACTCAGAAAGGGTACAAGTGCTATCATCCACCCACTCGTAAGTGGTTTGTATCGATGGATGTTACTTTCTTCGAATCACAGTCCTACTTCACAATGTCATCGTCATCTCTCCAGGGGGAGACTCAGCATGAAGAGCCTCTGACTCCTATTCCAGAATCTAGTGTTAAACTAGAAGGTGGGATACCCATTGTCCATGATGCTCCCATACAGGCAGAAAATGAGGAGGAAATCAACGAACATGTGTATGTCAGAGATAGAGCGAGGCAGAAGATCAACTGGACCCACGAGACCATGCCTCATCCTTCACTGCCATCTCCTTCTCGTGCTAGGAGTCCGGGCAACTCTACTAGTGACAGTACTGAACCTACTAATATTCTTACTCCTGACATCATGAATCTAGACCTTCCTATTGCTCAACGCAAAGGAGTGAGGGCTTGTACTCAACACCCCATTTTAAACTTTGTGTCCTATTCCCATTTATCCTCCCAGTATAAAAACTTTGTGTCTAGACTTTCTTCCATAAGCATACCTAATCATTTTCAGGATGCTCTGGCTATTCCTGAATGGAAACTTGCCACGGTAGAGGAAATGAAAGCTCTCCATAAGAATGGCACTTGGGAATTGACCAAACTACCCAAGGGCAAGTGTACTGTGGGATGCAAATGGGTGTATTCTGTTAAACACAAAGCTGACGGATCCATAGAGCGTTACAAGGCCCAGTTAGTGGCAAAAGGTTTTACCCAAACCTATGGGGTAGATTACCAAGAAACGTTTGCTCCTGTTGCGAAGATGAACACCGTCAGAATCCTCTTATCTCTTGCAGCCAACCTTGACTGGCCCCTGTATCAGCTTGATGTTAAGAATGCCTTCTTGCATAGAGATCTAGATGAGGAAGTATACATGGATATTCCTCATGGCTTCGAAGCTTCACAAACTGACGGGAAAGTGTGTAGGCTTCGAAAATCCTTGTATGGTCTCAAACAATCTCCTAGGGCCTGGTTTGACAGGTTCACTCAGGCAATGAAGAAGTATGGCTTCAAACAGAGTCAGGCTGATCACACGTTATTTGTAAAACATTCTTCGAGTGGAAAGACTATGGCTCTTATTGTCTATGTTGATGATGTAGTTCTGACCGGAGATGATGTTGAAGGAATCCCTCGGATTAAGAACCATCTGGCCAAGGAATTTGAAACTAAGGACCTAGGGAACTTGAAATATTTCCTTGGAATTGAAGTAGCAAGGTCGAGAGAAGGAATCTACATATGCCAGAGAAAATATGTTCTTGACTTATTGAAAGAAACCGGAATGCTTGGCTGCAAAGCTTGTGACACACCAGTTGAGTCAAACTTGAAGCTGGATAGTGATGATAATGGGATACCTACAGACAAAGGGGGTTATCAGAGACTTGTGGGGAAACTCATCTACCTATCTCACTCACGGCCTGATATTTCCTTCGCAGTAAGTATGGTCAGTCAGTTTATGCATGCCCCTAAAAACTCCCATTTGGATGCTGTTATGAAG
>NMUG010005365.1:0-13177 GCA_002855965.1 Monotropa hypopitys | reverse complement strand
AGAGCTTAGCAGTTTGGCTTCGGTAGTTCATTTCCTACTTGCTCTTCAGTTTCAGTTTCAGTTATAGTCATGTTTGACAGTTTTACTTTACTTCCGCTTTGTAGTTCTTGATTGTACTATGTATCAAGTAATGAGAATTCAACTGAATGTATATAATTGGCAAGTAGTTATATCCCCTTTTATTATTTAAAATTGCTTTTCAAAAAAAATGGTTTGAAAATCCGGGGCGTGACAAAGGGTGACTCAATCAAATCCACTAGCATAGGGCAAATCAGTCAAGCACTAATATTCCATCAATGGAAGATACATCATTGAGATAACATTGCTAAGTATCTACTGTTTCTCAATACCGCAACCGGAATACAATACATCCCTACGAAATGACATCTACCATCTTAGGGCTGCATTGCTATGCATCTACTGCCCCCTAAGCCCATTGCCAGGGATAATCCTCATGAAATGGCATCTACCGTCTTAGGGATGCATTGGTAATCATCTAATTCCCCCTAAGCCCGTTGCCGAGGATCCACCAATGTCACCACATGGTGATATAGGAATATACATAGATGTACAATCAATAAAATAAATATCTCAAATTCATAACTCCATAATGTACCAAATCCATGCCATGTATCATGCTTGCACATACCAAAAGTAAGAAGGTAGTAATATTATCAACATCATCAACGTATTTGAAACAAGTGTGAAGCATGTAAACATACACCAACTGAAGCAACAACTAACAAGAGTCTATAACATGTATTCATCCATCATGTGAACAAGTAAATTAGGTTCCACAAGAATCCACAAACCCAACAACAATAAAGATATGTGAACATGTATTGCACACCAAGGGATTCAAACAAGTATTTATATTCATCTAACATGTAGCATACAAATCAAAGTTCTATAAATGAAAGAAATCTACACAACTCTGACTTATCTCTTGTTATACATATCAAAAGTGTATAAGAATTTGCCTTGAATTGCTAAGGATTTGTTAAGTACTTCAATGTTGTTTGTTGACATCTTTATACCTCTGTAAATTCTTAAATTCCTATTAAATAAGATTTATAAATAATATAAGACGACCCTCCAAGAAAATTAGGTTTTCCTAAACTTTTTGTCAAACCAGTATGGGGCCAATACAAGGCCAGTATGCCGCCCGACATGATAGCCGGCAAGCCGGTTAGTACAATTTTGCACTTCTTTACTAAACCCAAAGCGTGCTGTCCAAATTCACTAAGGCCGGTATGGGACCAGTATGTCGCTCGGTATGTCGCCCGACATACCGGTGGCTCACCGGTTAAAATAGGTCTCTGTAACTCAACATTTTATGACTTGCAGGCGAGGCTAGTATGGCATCCGGTATACCGGCCGATATACCGTTGTGCATACCGGTCAGTACGCAGAATAGCAGATTATAAAACTACTAATCCTACTTCGATAATCTTTAACAAAAATTATCCTAACCTCGATTTAACTCAAACACCTGTGGAACTTAGCCATCCCCAAGTGTAGTAAACACCTATCTACATATTATACATGAATCTAAGCCCCCAAAACACATATTAGCACCCTAAATCCAAAATCTAAAAGTAGATCTAGAAATTTTTAGTGACGAAACGAGATTAGTGAAAAATCTATAATATGGGCTTAACCAAGCACGAAATTAAAATTCTAAAATAGTAGGAATTACCTTAGTGATGTTGGGAACAACTTTGAAGAAGAAATCTACTCCAAAAACCTTCAATCTCCACCTTGTTTTGCCCAATCTCCATGTAGGGTTCTCTCTGTCCACCCTAATCGCCTCTCAACAATATGCTTAACCCTAATGAGAAAACTAATTAACTGAGTTGTTCAAGAATTTCAAGGCCTTGTTGTCAGTGTGGAGAACAAACTCCTAATGAATGAGGTAATTCTCCCACACTCTCAGAGCTTGGATAAATACATAGAACTCCATCTCATAAGCAGTCCAATTCTTCCTGGCCTTGCTCAGCTTCTCGCTATAGTAAGCCACTGATCGGTCTTCCTGGGATAGAACAACTCCAATTCCAATATAGCCGGAATCCGTATGGACTTCAAACAACTTATCAAAATCTGGCAAATAAAAATCGGTGCTGAGGATAGTTTCTCCTTGAGCTCAGCAAAGCTCTGCTTGGCTTCACTAGTCCAGTCCAACTGCTTCTTCTTTAGACACTCTGTCATTGGCACCGCAATGGTGCTTAAGTCCTTGATGAATCTTCTGTAGAAGGTAGTCAAGCCACGGAAGCTCCTCACATCGTGTGCGGATGTGGGTGTTGGCCATTCTTGAATAGCTCGGACCTTCTCTTGGTCAACAGTCAGCCCATATGCGCTGACCACAAAGCCTAAGAACACTAGACTTTTGGTCAAGAAACTGCACTTCTTCAAGTTGATGTGAAGGCTGTTGTCTCTTAATAGTACCAAGACCTCTCTCAAGTGATGGTGATGTTCTTGTCGACTACAGCTATAGATTAGGATATCATCAAAATAAACAACGACATAGGATCCAATAAGAGGTCGGAGTACCTGGGTCATAAGCCGCTTGAATGTGCTCGGGGAATTAGACAACCCAAATGGCATAACGAGTCACTTGTATAGGCCATCCTTGGTCTTGAAGGCTGTCTTCCACTCATCTCCTGGGCAGATTCTTATCTGATGATAACCGCTCTTCAGATCTAGTTTTAAAAATATTATAACTCCTTCCAATTGATGGTGATCTTGTTGATAGCTCGGCTGTCAACACACATTCTCCAACTTCCATCCTTCTTTGGTGTAAGCAGTGCGGGCACTGCACATGGGCTCATGCTTTCTTGGAGAAACCCCTTTTTGATCAGCTCATTGATTTGGGTCTGCATCTCGGCATGCTCTACTGGGCTCATCTGGTAGTGCGGTAAGTTCGAGAGATGTGATCCTGGGATCAGATCTATCTGATGTTGTATGTCCTGTGCTAGAGGTAGGCCATCTGATAGCTCAGCTGAAAGGACTGAGCTGAATTCTTCAACAATGCGTTCCAGCTCGGCTGGTACGCTAGTCAGTTGTGGATCTTCTCCCTTTACAACAACCACATATACTTCATTTTCCTCCATCTGTTCTTTTCCCAACTTTGGTACTACCAAAAGGGTTTTGCTGGCAGTGTGGGTCTCCCTGGGCTTCTGTCCTCTCATGGGAACCAAAGTGATATTGGTCCCATAGTGCATAAAGGAATAAGTGTTGAGACATCCATTGTGGGTAGAACCAACATCAAACTTCCATGGTCGGTCCAATAGCAAATGGCAAGACGACATATCCACTACGTCACAAACCACCACATCCTTGTATTTCTGGCCAATGGGGAGTTGCATTATGCATCGTTCACTCACATTGACTTCTCCACCATCATTGATCCAACCAATCTTGTACTGATTGGTATGAGCTTCCATTCTTAATTGAAGCTTGTCCACCATAGTTCGAGAAACTATGTTATCCGTGCTTCCTCCATCAATAACCAACTCGCACACTCTCTGACTCACCATACAACGAGTGCGAAAGATGTTGTGCCTATGAGTCTCAGCTTCTAACTTTGGGGAATACAAAAATCTGTGGACAACTAGCACCACTCCCTCATCAGCTTCCATCACTTATTACTCATCAAACTCTTGGGCCTGGTCTTCTACCATCTTGTCCTCTTCATCTCCTTGCAGAGCAAGGTTAGCAACTCATCTGTTTGGGCAGTTGTTAGAGCGATGACCTGGATATCCACACCTGTAACACTTGATAGGCTGGTAAGATGGTGTATAAGGGCTTGGCGTGGCCATTTGAGGTGCAGCGACCTGTTTGTTGCCTTGCTGCACTGGTTGAGTCGAACTTGAGCTCCCTGTGATTGCTCCTCCGCTTGCCGTGCTTCCACCTGTCTGATTTGGAAGCTCTATTTTCACGCGCTGACCTTGTCTAGTTGGGCTTCAACTCGTAGGGCTAGCTCAATAGCTTCATTGAGGGTAAAAGCTGGGTGTAATGCTACCCTGTCCTGGATAGGTAGGCATAGGCCATTGTTGAACCTCGCCACCTGCTGGTTGTCAGTCTCTACCAGGTCATTACCAGGAGATAACCTGTAGAACTTCTCCGTATAGGCTCTAACCGACCTGAGTCTTTGCTTGCAGTTCTGGTATTGCTGGAACAACAACTGCTCATTGTTGGCAGGTAAGAATCTCTGTTTCATCAACTTCTTCATCCTTGGCCATGAACGTATTTGGTTCTTGTTATGTCATGCCCTAGACATTTATAATTGGTCCCACCAGGTAGACGCACAACTCTTGAGACGATAGGCCACAAACTTGACCTTCTTCTCTTCTTTGATATGCATGTAATCGAAGAAATGTTCAACCTCTGTTATCCAGTCAAGAAAGCCTTCAACATCCAAGTATCCATCAAAAGAAGGTAACTCCATCTTCATTATGTAGTCACTATTCTCAGTAGGTCTTCCTTGGTCTCTATAGTTGAGGACCTTTTATCAACATCACTGTTTGAGTCTGATAAAACTTCAGGCACATGACAATGACGAGAAACTCGTCTAGGAACTCTAGCTTGTGCACCATTCAGGTTCACAGCTTCAGGGAAAGCCTGACACTCTCATGACGAACCTGAACATGAGCAAACTCGCCGGTGAGATGTTCAATCAAGTCACGTAGTTTACGTACCTCCTATTGAACAACCCTTAAGTCTCCCACCATCGCTGACCTGTCTTCCGGAACACCGTCCATTGGAAGTAGGCTCTGATACCAATTGACGGAGAACAAAATGGGGAAGGGAAATGGGTGGACGATTTTGGAAAGCAGAATCGTTAAGGGTCTAACACCGTAGAACCTTGAATGGTCGGACTAACACCGTATTCTGGTAGAAGTGTTAGGAATCCACCTAACAGCACTGGAATCTACTAGCAAGCTCACGAATCAACCTGAAGAACGAGAGAGATGAAGCTCTGGTATGAAATAGGGTTTTCAATAATTTTTTAAAAGTCCCTAAAATGGTTACATCATAAGGCTTAAATAGCCCTGAAAGAATGCACGTAAACCCCTAAAAGGAATGAGGGTGAAAATACAAAATTAACCCTATCTAATGATTATAATTTTTACAATCCTAACAGAATCTGAAAAGTAATAACAGAATTGTCAGAGGATGTCGGTGGTCCCCATGTGGTCTCGTTCCAATAGCCCTGTGGGAATGCGGCACAGCTGGGGTGCAGCTATTGAGGTCGTGCTGATATGGATTGACGTGATGAGGTGGTATGGGCTAGGCTGGTTGGGCTAGGCTGAAGTTATTGTGAGCAGTGCAGCAAAGTTGGTAGTTCGGCATCTGGTGTGCGGTTAGGCAGCTCGACAAGGGGTGTAGGTTGTGCAGCTGAATGAAGAGAACAAGTACTCAGCTTGGCTGGGGCTAAAATCTGCTCGACAATCTTCTCAGCTCTGCTCATGATACTTGTAGGCCTTTGTCCTACATCAATTTTCTCTTCTCTTTAGGGTTCCCTACATGTATTCACCACAATACTTACAGTAATAACTATTCTTTTTCTTCATTAGGTGATTAGGCTCGCAAGCCTATTAAGGTGCAATGATTGGTTCATCTACTAACCACATTCGACAACTTTCTCCATCTCACATTACGAGATCTTGCATAAATTCATATCATGACCGAATTACATTACATAACTATTCATCAATGAGGAATGTCCCACAACGCATTCATCCACACTCTATACTCAAATTATGGCTATATGCTGAATATTTGCCAACACTGGACACTAGTATAGATTCATGTCTTCCAGCTGAAGTAAATGCCCAAACTGTCCATCTAACATTATTCAAGTCTTTAAGTTGATGTTCTCTGCCCAAACTGGCCACCGATATACCATTCGACTAACGTCAACATTTGCCCACACTAGCCACCAGTATATCAACATATCTCAATCCACCACACATCCCACATATGGTCTGCAAGAACTTTCATTCCAATTATCACTATCACACATCTTTCCTTTTTACCATTTTTATTAAATATGCCATTCACACATTCCTACCCAAGAAAGTAAGGGATAAACAAGATAGTTATCGTTAACAAACTCACGTGCAATTGATTATCATTTAAGGATTGTTCCACCATGTCCACATTCACAAATTAGGCATACACATCACACCACTCACACACACAATCATGCATCAAAACTTACCATTCCATTTCTTGTCTTAATCAATTTCTTAACACTTATACACTTATAAGGAAAATGTAATTAAGTTCACATATATATAACATCAATGTCATATCCAACAGACTCACCTTAATCACAATGATTCCAAAACATTCCACGATACGATGGAAGATCCACCACCTTACATGCGATAGATTATTAAAGAATTTACAAACATTCGATACTAAATAAATAACCATAAGTTAATTTAATTCCTTAAGAACTCTTGAACACCCAAAGATTTCCAAGCCTCTCTTAATAAGTCTCTCAAGATCCCAATTAAATTGTTGAAGATGATCCATAACACATTAAGGATCAAAAATCACTCAAACTCGACCAAAACCTCCAAAATTCCAAATACAGAGCATTTTGCTTGACCCTTCGCTCGAGAAAAATTGGTCTCTCGACCATCCGCTTGAGAGAAATTACCCACTCGACACCAACGATTTTAAAAACCCATTTCGCTCAACACCTAGCTTGAGCGAAACCTCAGTTGCTCGAGCGAATTGGGCTGCGCTCGAGTAAAATCCTCAGAACTACAACTGCTCAAATGGCGATTTTGTGAACCCCTCTTCTCCAAATCACCCCAAACTCGATTCTAACTTTCCATACATCAAAGATCACCCAATTCTAACATTACCCTTAACTCAAACACATAACATACTCCAACCCTCAAGCCATTAAACATCTCAAAGGCCTCTAATCCAATTTTTTTACCCCAAGAACACTAAAATCCGAAAATATATATAAAAACTAAGATCTACAACTCACCTCTATGAATTTTGTCATGAAATTAAGGAATAGTAATACTAATTTGATGCTTAATCACTGAGAGAAGAAACTCTCTAGAAATCCAAGCCCTCCATAGTCATCTTCCTCCTTCTCTCTATACCTCCCTCTCAAACTCCTTCAAGCACACACACACACATAATGATATGCTTTAGGGTTAGGAACCCCTAAATCAGATTTTGAACTTCTTTTACCACTATTCCCCTCCTCATAAGACCTTATTTCTAATAAGCCATGCATAATTACTCTTAGGCACCTTTTATTTCTATATAAGTCACCAAATGACCCCTTATACTTATTTAGGCACATTATAACCCCTTAGAAATTTATAATCTCTATTACATCATAATTCAATTATTGATGTAAATAATTTATTTAAATTATTAAAATAGGATGAGTGTTACAACTCTTCCCCTCTTAATAGGATTTTGACCCCGAAATCAAATCGTAGAGAAGTTCACTCTTTTTCAAAAGACACCATTACATCCATATATGAAATACGAAACACCCTAACCAAAACACCACTCTTTACTCCGACACTTCAAGGACATCACGTTTTTTATTTGATTCCCAAGACTTCCAATCTGAAAGGACGTTAGCTAGACGTCTTTCAAACTGGACTTCAAGGCAATCATCTGGTATCACACAACTATCTTGAAATCTCGCAAACAACCATTCTTCCGAACACAAGGATACTACATCCGAGATACATTGTCTAACAACATTCTTACCAAAAATACTCATATGAGAGCAACATATGTGCCTCATCAATTAGCCTAGGTATGAATATACATCTTACACATGCCATTACTATGCATATATATAGATGCTTTTTAACTCTTCTCAATTCTTTTTAAAAACATCATGCTCGAATACCTTTATATTTTAAACTATTCGTATGCATCTACAAATTCAAACATTTCCATGCAATTTTCCACCATATCATTACTAAATATTAGTATAAACGCATACGTCACATAATAACGAGGTGCAACAACACACACCCGTAACAACCCTTCATATGTCATTTCGATGACAATTATTACTACCATGATTATCACAACATGCTTTACACTACACACTGCCACATACCGAACACATGTATGAAAAGCATAGTAAAAAACAATCGTAAAGATATCACAATATGAAATGCACTTTAAATAAAGCATATACCCGAAGCAAAAGTGCCAACATAAATAAGTATACCTGACACAACTCTTTATCATTCATGCCTTTCCCGTGATGCCGAATCAACGTTCTTTCTTGAATCCAAAGCCACACTCTTCCCTTTGGCACTTCCAAGAGGAACTCTACTCGTCCCTTTCCGCACCAAGGTTCTATTCTTGAAACATTGACCCTTCCTTCGTGGACACATCGCCGACTTGTGCCCAAATTCTTTGCAACAAAAACACTTAAACCCTTAACCTTATTAGGGAACTCCCTCATTTAATGACCCGAAACTACACAAACTAAAGCAACTCTTCAGTGTCTCGTGAATGTTTACACTAGCTTGATCTTCCGTACTTTGCTTCTTTTTCTCACCATAAGTTTTGACCATATTACAAGCACCTTTCTCCACCTTTCTCTGACTCTCACCATAATTGTTCGTAACAACACTCGAACCAATTGTCTTAAAATTTTCTACTCTACTCCTCTTAAAATTCTATCGAGAGGCAATTGACCCAATAATGGCCTTTTCAGTCCTCCTTGCCATATCCACCAAATCAACATATTTTTGTTCTCTATAAGAAAGTAATCTGGATGCCACACTAGGCTCTAAACCCATACGAAATTGCATTCACTTCATCTTTTCTGTATTCACTAAATACACCGCAAACCGAGACAAGGCTGTAAATTTTACCTCATATTCTGACACACTCATCTTTCTTTACTTCAATTGAATGAACGATGCCTCTTGCTCACACCTATAACGTTCTGGACAATAATGATCATTGAAATTCTTTACAAAGGTCTCCCAAGTAGTCCCTCTATGCACATTTTGTTCGACCTCTAGCAATGCTATCAACAATTGTTGTTTAATAGCCTCCCACCAATATAGAGCCTCACCTTTCAAATTATAATATGCTAATAACACCTTCTTATCATTTTCCACATTCATAAACTTAAAAGTTCTCTCTATAAATTTTAACCAAATTTCTGACTCCTCTAGTACCACCGAACCCTCAAAATCAAATGAATTCAACCTCCGAAATTCTTTTATTAGCTCTAAGTCTGAACCTCTACCAACTATTTGAGATTCTAATGCTTGTTGCAACAACACCTGATTCTCTGCCAACTGAGTCACTATAGAAATCAAACGATTCATATTCTCCATACCGATCCCTTTTGTTGAAATTGGTTAATAGTGCTACCTTGTCCTCAACCTGTGAATAACAGTACATACAACAATAAACACAACCATTAGCAAAAATTGTTAGCGACTACCAAGCCTTACTACTTGACTCACTAACACCAATGCGCACTAAACAACTACACATATCCATTAAAATTTAGATAAGCCTTACTACTTGACTCACTAACACCAATGCGCACTAAACAACTACACATATCCCTACAGCAGAAAAATTAGCAGCAAGAAATATTATAGCCTCTAATTGTATTACATGTTCTCTATGCTCTTCCCATACTGAAAATTTAAATCATTTACTAATAAGGTGTGCAGCAAGCTAGAGGATATGGGCCTTCGTCTTGTCTTGGTGGGGCATCTCGTGGGTAATGTCGGGCTCCCTTAAAGAGTGCTTTGCAGCTTGGTCCGGACCTCAGTTTTCTAGAAAAAGAAGATCGATTTGGTGGCTTTGCTTCTACGTGGCTGTCTGGGTCATTTGGTGTGCCAGAAATGCGAAGATCTTCCAGCTCGAGGAATTTGATGCTGTATCATCCTGCGAAAAATTGCAATCTAATGTCATTGCTTGGGTTAAGTATTCGTTAAGGTCTGTGCCATTTTCGGGAGCAGATCTCATCAGGGACCTTCACAGTTTTATAGACTCAATTTAAAAGCCTGAAGTTACCTTGGTGCTGCTGCGATTTTTAGATCGTCGACTTAGTCTTCTTCTTCCGGATGATCCAGGTTGCAAGGGTTTAGTTGGGATGATTGTGCCGAGATGTTTCGTCTTCTTCCTCCGGATTGTTCGAGATGGGGTTTTGGGCCTATGTATCAGATATTTTAGTTCAAGTTTAGAAGGCTAAAGACCCCCCTAAAACTAAGATTTTTGTGTGGTGTGCGCTTCAAGATGGAATCCCTACAGCAGAAAAATTAGCAGCAAGAAATATTATAGCCTCTAATTGTATTACACGTTCTCTATGCTCTTCCCATACTGAAAATTTAGATCATTTACTAATAAGGTGTGCAGCAAGCTGGAGGATATGGGCCTTCGTCTTGTCTTGGTGGGACATCTCGTGGGTAATCTCGGGCTCCCTTAAAGAGTGCTTTGCAGATTGGTCCGGACCTCAGTTTTCTGGAAAAAGAAGATCGATTTGGTGGATTTGCTTCTACACGGCTGTCTGGGTCATTTGGTGTGCCAGAAATGCGAAGATCTTCCGGCTCGAGGAATTTGATGTTGTATCATCCTGCGAAAAATTGCAATATAATGTCATTGCTTGGGTTAAGTATTCGTTAAGGTCTGTGCCATTTTCGGGAGTAGATCTCATCAGGGACCTTCACAGTTTATAGACTCAATTTAAAAGCCTGAAGTTACCTTGGTGCTGCTGCGATTTTTAGATCGTCGACTTAGTCTTATTCTTCCGGATGATCCAGGTTGCAAGGGTTCAGTTGGGATGATTGTGCCGAGATGTTTCGTCTTCTTCCTCTGGATTGTTCGAGATGGGGTTTTGGGCCTATGCTATCAGATATTTTAGTTCAAGTTTGGAAGGCTAAAGCCCCCCCTAAAACTAAGATTTTTGTGTGGTGTGCGCTTCAAGATGGAATCCCTACAGCAGAAAAATTAGCAGCAAGAAATATTATAGCCTCTAATTGTATTACATGTTCTCTATGCTCTTCCCATACTGAAAATTTAGATCATTTACTAATAAGGTGTGCAGCAAGCTAGAGGATATGGGCCTTCGTCTTGTCTTGGTGGGGCATCTCGTGGGTAATGCCGGGCTCCCTTAAAGAGTGCTTTGCAGCTTGGTCCGGACCTCAGTTTTCTGGAAAAAGAAGATCGATTTGGTGGCTTTGCTTCTACGCGGCTGTCTGGGTCATTTGGTGTGCCAGAAATGCGAAGATCTTCCAGCTCGAGGAATTTGATGATGTATCATCCTGCGACAAATTGCAATCTAATGTCATTGCTTGGGTTAAGTATTCGTTAAGGTCTGTGCCATTTTCGGGAGCAGATCTCATCAGGGACCTTCACAGTTTTATAGACTCAATTTAAAAGCCTGAAGTTATCTTGGTGCTACTGCGATTTTTAGATCGTCGACTTAGTCTTCTTCTTCCGGATGATCCAGGTTGCAAGGGTTCAGTTGGGATGATTGTGCCGAGATGTTTCGTCTTCTTCCTCCGGATTGTTCGAGATGGGGTTTTGCAATCGAGGTCTACTTCTGAGTCCTGTCTGAGAGGGAGTATAGGATCCAGCTTGAGTGAAGTGGGGTTTCTTTATTATATGCAGTTGGTGGAGTCCAGTTCTCCTAGTGCATTGAATTGTAGGGTCCTGTATTTCGGATACAGCTGTAGTGTTGCGGGTGGTGCCCATTAAATGGGATTTCTCTGTATTATGTACTGCTATTCTTTTATTAAATATTCATTCTCCTTTCGGAAAAAAAACATGACACTATAACCTCAAGGCTGTTAAAACACCTCAATTGCATCACAACACCACAACATCAGTGCACACAACATTTTAACCACAACTAAATCACGTCCTCAAAACATACAACATCTTATCCATATCTCTACCATAGCCTCAAAGCACACAATACCCTAGGGTCCACTACTAATTATGACCACCAATCATTAAATCACCTTGAAATACTCACACCTCAAGTACAATAATACCTCCAACAAAGTCCCTTAACACGAAATCTATAACCTGAGCTCTGAAACCAAGTTGTAACATCCCAATCCAAATAAAGCTTTAATAAAGGGATATATCGAAATTGACAATAATAAAATTTCCTCAAAATCTCCAAGTGACTACTAATCACACGCTAGAAAAAAATATAAGATAAAAATAACCATAGTTGATTTCTCAAACACAAGTGCTAAATGATTTAATGCTTCATTACAAACCATAGCGGAAGACTAAATAATAAGGAAAACTCTATACAAAATATCTTGTAAGCCCCAAACAATATCTCACTAAAATACTAGTACTACATCCCAAATAGCATAATGGGCGTCTAGTCACCAAAATATGTCATCTCCCAAGCTATCTCCAACAAAGCACAACGGATAGCTTCAAGCACTGTAATGGACCCGATCCAAGCATTCTCAATCCGGATTTCCATGCAACCAAAAATAAAGACATCAAGCAAGGAAATGCAATAAAACTGAGAAGGCACAATGAGCATATATAATGCCCATTCAAGTACCCCGAGATACCACATATACAATATATAAACCAAGTACCACTATGTACCACCCACTACACAATATATAACAAGTACTACAAGGTACCACCTGTACGAGATACAATAAGTACCACCCGGTACTACTTGCACAAAATATAACAAGTACCACATGACACCACCTGCACAAAATATCATAAGTACCACATGGTACCACCTGTACAAAATGTATACCATCGTATACAATAGGAAAAGTGCCTGAAAGAGACGTCATTGATTGCACTACACATGCTAACATATAAATTCACAAGGGATATATCATTAGGTCTACTAGTCTCAATGCCATGACATAAAATGTGATCAACACGTGACTTGCCACACACGCATAAACAAACCCATATATACTTACTAAAACTTCTTATTTCTTAGTATCAACAATGCCATATGCATAACTCTACCAATAAAGTGTCATCATAATTTCGTCTTCTCTTTAGGGTTCTGTACATGTATTCACCACAATACTTAAAGTAATAACTATTCTTTTTCTTCATTAGGTGATTAGGCTCGCAAGCCTATTAAGGTGCAATGATTGGTTCATCTACCAACCACATCCGACCATATTCT
>NMUG010005364.1:0-13178 GCA_002855965.1 Monotropa hypopitys | reverse complement strand
ACCAATAGGGGCATACGACCAATCAACACTGCACAACCAAGACAAAGCGAAAGAGTTTCCCAAACAAAGATTCACTTCCTATAACCTCATACCGCAATGAGACAACCACTCTAACTCTCGTCTGCAAATCCCAAGCAAGACACACGATACCCCAATCCATCAACTAACTTATTCGTCTGTTCCAAAACAATGACTTCCAGTCAAACCCGCATCCCAAATTCTAAGTCATCAACCAAGGTCACTACACTTCTATCCCTTAATCCAAAATTATTTACTCTCTACATCATCATCCAATAAGGTAGGAACCCAAATGCTGCTTCTAGGAAGAACCACAAGATAGTCACACACACTATCACTCCAAAACGTCAAGAGGGAACTAAAATCCTCAAACCACTTTTCCAGCTCATAACACAACTACAACAATAACAACTCATCAAAAAAACACCAAGGTACTTCAAAAGAAGGTCTAACACTCAATTCACACGACAAGCCCAATAACCAATCGAGACAATTTCAACACAAGGCTATCTCTCGAGTTGTTCCACAATCCAACTAACCAAACAACCAAATCACCGTCACAACCGGCTAACCAAATACTTAAATGACCAAACAACCAATTAGTCAAATAGCCACATAGCCAATTAACCAAGTAACCGAACATCCACATAACCGAATGACCAAGTAACCACCTAGCCATCAGTGGACCTACACAACTCAGTCCATCTCGAAAGACCTCAAGTCACAACGTAGTGATTTTACAAGAACAAGATACCACACTAAAATTCCTTCATCGTTCTCTCTCAATTAAGAAGTAACCGCAACCATAAAGCGCTAAATTCAACACAAATCCTCAAAGAACCTCAAACCACAAGTCAAGATCAACTCTCGCATCAAACAAATGTAAGGTACTATCATCACTAACCACTAGATACTAGCCCGCAAGGAGGACCTACTAATCCAAGAGTACTTCACATCCCAAGTGAGTCACACACAGTCTCTGCCACTACAAGGCCATACTACACCGAGACATCCTTACTTCCCCAAAGAAGTCACAATTACTAGATCACCAAGTGCGAACACATCACGAAGCAACCACAATGCTCAATCTCATAAACAAGATTATTCTAAAGTTTCTCAACTCATACAAGGGACTATATACACTAGGGAGGCTCAATCAATCCCAAAGGTAAACAAACCTAAACTACAATCCTACCAAGCAAGAAGTCTATCGCGCAACGAGAACGGGAGTCACGACTCCACCACCAGGAAACAATCGATGCCAACCGTACCAACGACAAGTTCCAGATATCAATTTCAAGAAGTGAAACAGAGTTCAAGGCTCAATCGCAGGAGCACTACAGATTTCTAGTCACAAGAACGATCGTCGGACCACCAACATCAAGAGAGATGACATTCTTTTACAATGAATATCGACAAAGGATTCATTCACGGTCACAAGAGAGAGAACTCAAGAAATGGTTAACCAATCACATGCAAAAGCATCATCCTTACTATGAGAGAAAACGAGAATCCATCGACAAACCGTCACAAAACCCATCATTCGCTGCAAGGGATAGGCTCAAAAGTCACGACGACAACAATGAAGATTCGTTTCCTACGAAGAGACATGCTCGACAAGCCAAAACTACAGCCACCAATGACCGATATCGAGGAATAAGAAGCTAAATCATCACAAGAGCCAACAAAGAAACTCATTCGCGCTAATCCTGCACCGGTGCACATCCTTCTTGCACCGGTGCAACTGCACCAAAAATGAGAAAAAGGGTAGCAACAAGGGTTCCGGGCCACTCCGAAACATCCCAGGCTCAACTCAAATGAAGCCTAAAGGTCCAAAAGCATCTCGGGACCACACTAATGCGACAGAGACACGCCAGAGGAGGAACTCGACATCTCAGAATCAGTTCAAGGCAAAATTTTAATCTTGAAAGAACATTATAGAAGTCAATTAAAATTTTCGGAGTGTGACAACATAAGTGTCCAAAAATTGCATTAACCACTAGAAAGTACTAATTCAAAACAAAGCTCTACTAAAGAATGTCTCTCCAAGAAACAACAACTGAAAATGAAAATAAGCAAGTTAAAAATGCTAGCTACTACCACAAGCCACCACGGATGACAAATTTCTGCCTGCAAGACTTCACTCTAGCTTCGTAGTGGACTGCTAACATTGGATACCTATTTCCAAGTCCAAAAACAAGGAAACATAGTGTGAATATAACAATTTAACTTCCAAAACTCAAGCAACATAATTATCAAGATTATGCAATTATGAACCATTTCTCTTTAATTAACAAGTGCATCTCATGCATTATTCTTTCACATGTATGATGGCCGAAGCCCTTTTTGAAAAGGTTTGAGCATCTCATGCCCTAAAAATAGCTATTATATAGGCAATAGTTCGTACGCCCCGGGCACAAGAGTTGTGGGATACGCCCCGCGCACCCGTTGGACTTACTCAGGTTGCCAACAATTGGACTTACAATGGTTGCCAATAACACCGCACGTCCCACCCAGGCCATGCATAATACATACATATATATATTATGCTTATCCATATCTAATAACATGCATCTTATTCATTTCATACCATTCTCATATCATGCTCAACATTTTATAATAACAACACTTGCAACAAGGATAATAATCAAAACCGTACTCGGAGCTGTACCATTAAAACATTATAAGCCTACACTCACCAATACCGCTTTGTTCAAACTTTCTCCTTGCCTTTGAGCGAGGCCTCAATGCCTTTTTCAAGCGTCCCTGTCAAAACAACTATAATTTCAGTCCGCATGATATATATAAATTGGTAAGAGAAAATGAAAGCATTAAATCAAAGTAAACCAACATTTGATATGATTTACCCAACAATTTACCAATTAAATAATTAACTATTTTAAACTGCTCATTATGACCCCCAAATATCCCATAAAATCTTCTATAAACGTTCTAGAACCAACCTAGAACCAAAACCCTCAAAAAGCACCAAAAATCACTTTCGCTCGACCTTTCACTCGAGCGAACTGTCGAGCAAAAATAGTTTTGCTCGAGCGAACTGTCGAGCAAAAATAGTTTTGCTCGAGCGAAAATGTTCGCTCGACTCCAGTGGCTTTGACAAACACCAACCGCTCAACCCTTCGGTCGAGCCTGGGGTTTCGCTCGAGCGAAATATGCCTGGCTCGAGCGAAATTGCATGTTCTAGACTTTGTTTTGTGCGATTTAACGATCCTTCTCTTCTCCAACTTCTACCAACTCGATTTTTATGCCTAAAACTTTAAAAATCATTCATACCAAAGGGTCCCAACCATATGTAGTCTTAACATACTCAATTTGTTGTCTTTACAACTCTTTGTTTCATCCAAAAATTCAAGTTTTGAGATAAAAAAATCTAGGTTTTATCCCCAAAACGAGATTTGCTTAAGAACTTAGATCTAGACTAATTCTTAAGTGATACAAACATAAAAACTACAACAATAGCTTCATAATTACCTTAGGAACAATGTTGTAAAGACCTCTTCTTCAAATCCTTACTCCAAGCCTTCCAAATCTTTGAATCTCCACTAATCCCCTTAGTCTCCTTCTCTCTATTCTCTTAATAACTCTTATTGTCAAAATAAGAGATTACACAACCCCTAATCCACCCTAATTCAGATTTTTAAGAGTTTTTACCTCCTTACCCCTTCTCTAACCCCACTTATTACCCTTACAGGCCACTATTTACACTTATAAAATACTTATCATCTTTTAAGCATATTTTTATATATATCCACCCCTTAATTAATTCTTCTTATTTGTTTATAATTAACATGGAGTATAAAATCCCTCAATTCTCCTTTGAAAATTATTAGAATGTCTTAAAATTTATTAAATGGAAGAGACGGGTATTACAAGAACAAAAGCAAATCACCATTTACTCCCCACCGTGACTATACAAAACGATATCTACAAATCTCTCCAAGAATAAAATACATCAAATACAAATCTATACCTTGTATGACAATCTCCACACTCCAAGGGTTCCAAATCTACCTTCGGGTCATCTTCGGGACTTCAAACCTTCAAGAAATCGAGCAATCTCTCTCTTCTTCCCTCTCCCTCTCTCTAGGTTGAATAATATGAAATGGAGGCCAAAAACCGACTTCTAACCCTAATACACAATTAGGGGTGATACAAAATGATTGGGGAGTAAAATCTCCGAATTACCCTTAATTTTCTACACTTTCCCGACATCTTTGTCCGGACAAGCCGAACTTTTGTCCGGATGAACCCCCTTGTCCAGACGACCAAGACCCTTGATCCAGACGAACCCTTACTGAACTAAATAGTTGGGCCCCTGCCTCCCTCATTCGGACGACCACTTTCCTAGTCTAGGCAAGCTTCACTGCTAAATCAAAACGAGTCTGTGCCACTCTCGTCCGGATGACCCCCAACCTTGGTCCATACGAGCAACACCAAAAAGTCCACTATTCAATGTTTAACACTACCTTACACCCCCAAACTCAACCTCAAACATTTTCTCATCAATCTAGATACCGAAAGGCATTAAGAACTCCACCGAAAACACATCTGAACCTCCTACGAGGATTCGACACCTATTCTTAATTCAATACCACAACTTTACCATAATTCTCCAATAAGTTAGGCTTCACATGCCATTACACCTTATACAAATACACCATACTCTAGACATCTAAAGTCACCAACACGTTGATCCCCGGCCTTCTCGAGTTTCATCAAACTTACCAAACAGACACCACACTTAAAAACATCATCATCCTTTCACATCACGAAAGTTCTATCTAACCGCTCAATGTCTTTTACAACACTGAGGACTCCTGCCGAACTTGCGAATCCAACATACTAAACCTATCAACACATCCAACCTTATTCCTTGCATGAAAATTCAAGGACGATAACAACACCTATTATACCTAGCATTAACCCACATACTTGCTAGTATCCATATCATGCTACTATTTATTAACAAAATTGAGAAACCACCTTTAAAAATTCATTTAATGAAATTAAATTAAAATGGTTGTTATAGGAATTCTGAAAATTGTAGAAGATGAATATGATTACACATATCAATAGATGTTGAAATCAACTTTAAAGTTGATTCCAAAAAATTGAATTGATACTTTTAATTAGCTTTGATTTCTAGACTAAGGGTGTACAAATTTAATTTAGGATCCAAGTTTGCAGAATTTAGTAAAATAGGAAAAGTTGAATTAGATGTGTTGGAATTGGAAGAATGATTAATTAGGTGTTTTTAGACCTAATTACTAATGATAAATTGGTTACCAATGAATTTAGTGATTTTGATAAAGTTGGGAAATGTTACGCTTGTCGTGAGTGCGTCAAAGATAATATTTATTCAATGAATTAACACTACGTAGTAGTAGTAAGACAAGGATCGATCCACGGGCAAAGTTTGGCTGAGTTGCACTTACTTTGGACTATTTCTTAAATTAATTCCGAAAATAAAAGATCGAATTGGTTTTGTGAAATTGTGATCATTGAAAAAATGAAAATAAAAACTTAAACTAAAATGGTTTGGACTACAAGATAACTTGCTTAAGGTCTCGACTCCACTGGACTCACCGTAAGGTAGGGCTAACAACTAGGTTCATTATTTGGTTCGGGCAATCCCCGATATGTGTCACTCATATAGGATGTGATCAAAAGGATGATCGTTAATTGTCCAATAGCATGGACTATCACCGCTTAACACGATCCGTCTCAATGGGCTACACAAACAGCACGAATCGTCTTACGGGGCATAATCCATCTTACCCATCCGAATAACGACTAATGAATATTTAACAACACAAAACATAGCAAATCGCCGAATAGCATAGGTTATCACCACCAAGCACGATTCGTCTCAATGGTCCATGCCAAGGGCACGAATCGTCTTACAGAGTATACCCTATCTTACCCATCCGAGATGCAAACAATGAAACACAATCAATAGTAAGATGGAAAGAATAGATCTGAAATATAAATCCGCTAACGTGTATTTAACCAGCCAAATAAGAATACAAAAATACCCATACAATATATGTGGAGTCCAAAGTTCGTCGATCCCTCAAGAATGGAGATTAGCCGGCCATGGATGTGCAAGCCATGAAGGAGAAGAAGGAAGAAGAAGAAGAAGGCAAAGGAGTGCTGTCACGATCTATCCCAAGTGTAACACCCGTCCCGGAGAAATTATATTTTTATTTATTAAAAATATATCTGAAAATATTTTTAAGAGTTTCAAAAAAATAAACTGTGGTGTTTGTATTTTTTTGGGGATTTTTGGGAATAAATATGATATTTAATTTCCAATGTTTATACCAAATCAATTTTGTAATAATAAGATGGCATGTAAGGGTAAATTGTGAATCAAGTGAGGGGCACTTGGGTAAAAACATCATAAGTCCCAATTAGGGTAGTATAAAATAGAGGCTTAAGCCTCATTAGGTCATTACAAACATGAGAGTGGCTTTGGAGTGGCTTTAGAGAGGATTAGTGGGAGAGGCTTGGAAAATCTCTAGACCTAGCCTTGGATCTAAGGTTTTTGCAGAAATTTTCTTCATAGAAATTGTTCATAACATCTTGAAGGTAATTTCCATGTTTTTAGTTTGTTAATTTCGTGCCTAATCTGTCCTAGATCTAAGTCTTTACACTAATCGTAATTAGTGACTGCTTAAAAGTATTTTTGTTCAAAAATCATGATTTTGATTTAGTTAGAGTTCGTTTTTAACGCCCAAATTCAAATATGATAATCATATAGGTGAATACTACATCTCATATGTTCTGATTTTTCTGATTAGAAGCTTTTAAATCGAAGTTTTGGTGAGTTTAATTAAGAAAAACGAACTTGTGATTAAGCAGTTTTGATTTTCTGCTTTCTGCTGTACAAGCCGGTACACCGGCCGGTATACCGGGCGGTATACCGGTGTCGTACCGGCCCCATACCAGTTGCGTGTTTGGCCTTAAAATCACGAATTCTCGGGTTTTTGTCTTATGAAATGTGTAGAGAATATCTAGTAGAGTATATTTCATTAAGTTTCTGAAAATAATGTCATTTAGTTAATGAAATCGTCATTGGAAAATTTGGAAGAATCTGTAAAATCTGTGAAAATTACTAAGGACCGGCATGCCGGCCGGTATCCCGCATGGCATACCGGGTTCATACCAGTCAGTGCAATTTCAAGAGAAAATTTATGGTTTGTTTGGAAAATGATTATGGAAGCTATATAAATCTGGAAATCAGTACGTTCTGCAATTTATTCAGTTGTTGCATAAATTTAAATGTTTGAGTTATCAAATTATTTGGATTAATGGTGTTTCTTCAATGACAGGGGAACATTTCGTATGCAATCATCCGAGCAATTTCCGACAGTAAAAAAATGGGTTAAAGCCCATTGGTGAGTGTGCTAGCTTATTTTAAGTTCTGTGGATTTTTCATGGTTTCTTTTCTGTAGAGTTTTCTGTGGATTTTTCCTGTTTTCTTTTTGTAGAGCTTTCTGTGGACTTTCGAGTAGTTTTCCTGTTATATTTAATTTCACATCTGCTGTGCCTGTTGTGTAGTAATTCTGATATCTAGTTCTGTCTGTTTTTATGTATATGGAACACCTAGGATCTTGCTAGGGTTGTACGAGACGCTTCCTACGTTCTGGAAATTCTCGTAAATCTGATAGTTCTGCAAATCTGTTAAGTCTGGAAAATCTGAGATTCTGATGCCTAAAAGGTTAAATAGAGATTTTGGGTCCTGTGCCTCATTGGCCAGAGAACGTGTTGTTCTGGGCATACAAATGCCATTCACAAGTGGTACCCTTACAAGAGAAGTATAATAAAGGGACCCGTGTGTCGTACACCTTGTATTATACTTCTGAAGTGTGGTCGAAGGGCCCGTGTGTCGTATACTTCGTATTACACTTCGTAGAAAAGTGAAACATAAATTCTGTTATTAATAAAATCTGTAGCAAGGTGTGTGTGACGCCTAGGACTCACGAAAATGACCATCTGTACTTACATTATTTCTGTTGTGTTTCTGGCACGTTCTATTGATAAATTTCTGTTATTATAATTCAGCATGTTTAGTATAATCTGTCCTGTTCTGCTTTAGCTTTTAAATATCCGCATCTGTTGTTTCAGTTTATTTTTATTTGACATAGTACTTTCAGTAAGCTAACGCATTCCTGCACTTTGTATATGTATGGGCATTGGTCGAAGTGCAGATTTCTGATTAGCTAAGCAGTTTGGTCCACTACTTCAGAGTTAGCAGGAGGAGTTTTGGGTAGCTGCGCAGTCTGTTTTGTGGTTCTGCTTGTTTACCTCAGTTGTTCCGTTTACTACAGTTGCTAGTACTTTTGTTTCAGTTGTAGCAGAGCATGTTCTGTTACTTAGTCAGTGGTTTCTGTTTTTGTTGGAGACTTGTTCAGCAGGTTTTGCTGAGTTTTGTTTGTCTTGTGTCAGCCAGTACTTGGATATTTTCTGCAGTTCTTATTTATTTAAATCATGCATGTTCATTTAGATTGTCTATCTATCTCTGGTTGTTGGTTTCTATTTCTGTTCTGTCTCTTTTCTGTTTTTAGTAACGTTGCCGGGTCCGCTGGATCATTAAACTGGCCGTAGCGAGACGGGGCATTACACCAAGCCTTGCTCTCCTCCTTCAACCCCTCCTAGGGTTCCAATGGTGGCTCCCCTCCCAAGAAGTTGCAGCCCAAGAGATGGAGAGAAGAGAGAGCACCCAAATCGCAAACTCTAAACTCACTGTGTGTATATGTGTATCATCTTTCCCAATCGAACTCTGTGTATTCAATACTATAGCATTTTGAAATCGGCCTCCCTGGTACTGTAGCATTTCGCTATTGTGTAAAATCTTTGTGCAATCCACGACTGAGGAAGATGAGGAGAGAGTACGCGACTGAGGTGAAAAAGGTGGAGATCGGCGGCGGCCATGACCGAGCTCTCGATTGAGAAACGTGGTTGTGCGGTGGCCTCTGTGCCGAGATAAAGGGTTGCATGGATGAGGGAGGTCGAAGTGGTTGTGCGGTTGATGGAGGATTGCCCGGTGGAGGGAGGAAGTGTGGTGGTTGCGTGGTTGAGGGCGGTTGCGCGATGAGGGAGGTGGCGTGGTGGCCATGGCTGAGACCGGTGGAGTACTGTGCGAGGGAGAGAGAGGTGAACACCGGTGTCCATGGCTGATTCAGGCGGAGTACTGCACGAGGGAGAGAGATGTGGGACCGATTACACCTAGAATTGGCTCAACCGGTTGTGTATGTAGCTGTATCTACAGAATTTTGTGCTTTGTTCCTGGCTTAACTTCAATGCAACACCATGAATTGTCTTTGCATCTTCTTGATTGAATCTAGGTTGTCTGAGAACACTGAGAGAGGCTAATCTTGGTGCAAGACTCTCAACAGTCAAAGCATGCTCTTGTTGCGTGTCAGACATGTCAAAAATCAATCTGTGTAGGTCACCATGGATGTACTCTGCAACTAAAACATATTTGTCCACTTCCAAGACCATGGGATGTTTAACAGGTCTTCATGAATACATATTGAACCATCTCTTGACCTCTGAAGAGATGATGCTTGGTTAGTGACGACCACCATACCCTCAACTGTTGTGTGTACCTACATTTCTCCATATATCCTCACATTCGGATGCTCCAATTGATCATTCTTAACACGTTTTCGGCTTAATTCCTGAAAAACCAACTAAACTTCAAAACACCACAATGTTTATTAGATAAAGGCTTTAGGACTAACAATTTGCATAGTTAAAGCATACAAATAGGTATGTTAGCATACCTATCACATCCCTCAACTTACATTTTGCTAGTCCCTTAGCAAAAGAAATAAAATAAAGCAAGAGATAAAAATATAAATGGGCAAATCATGAACAAACAAGTAAATAAATGACATGGATAGTTCCTTTAAACCCCCGGGCAGCCCCAATAGGACGAGTGAGGTCTCGTGAGAGTTTTTAGCAACGACTACCCACAAAACTTAAAGAATTGCCTCTACATGGAACAAAGATCGTGCAAGCTAGAACTCAAAATCAAAATAAGAAATTTGGAACCTCGCAAATACAAGTAAGAAATGAAAATTCATCAAGTTAGCAAGTTAAAAACAAGTAATGGCATCGATTGTCAATGTGTAATGTGCAAGTCCTATACGTCGCAAGTAAAACAACAAGTCAAAAGCCTATCCGGACCAAGCTTCAACTTCAAATTATCACTGTGTCATGCACTCAAAAATAAGACACTTCGAAACAAGGTGCATATGTTGAACTCTCCTACGTGCGGGCAGAAGATATATATAATTGAAAACAAAATATCTCGCACACCTTGACACGAAAGAACGCTCTATTTAAGTGGATAAATCTCATGACTATAAACGTATAGCAATTGGGATTATGGCTCTTGTTTGACATGCACAAAGTGATTGCCGACTCATAAGATCAATTGGGACTTTTGTTGTCCATATGTTTTGATGGTGCATTATTTATACAAATATAGTATTTATAAAATGATTTTCTAACTCCTTGAATTATGGTTTAAATATTCAAATCTTCATTTAAATCAAGTAATTTGTTTTGAGCTTAATTTTCACATCATTCTTGTATTAAAAGTCCAAGAGATTGCTCTTTATGGTTTAAATCTTTCTAAACTCTCTTAGGACTATTTAGAAATCATTTAAAGTTCCTTAGACTTGTATTCATTGTTTAAATAATTTATTTAATCAATGAACTTAATAATATTTGATTAGAGGCTAAGGAATATTATTTTTAATGTTTGAATATCCTTTTAAACATTCTTTAGACCCTTGTATGCTCTTAGAATAAGTTTGATTCTCTATTTTGGACTTAAAATATTTTCAAGAAAATACTTGGAAAATGATTTTTCTTACAAGTCTTTTTATCTTTATATTTTTCCAAGATATTTTCTTCATGAAAAACCTAGATAATTAAATTATCTACCCAAGGATTCAAGCCTCATTACATTTCGAATTACAAAACTGCCAAAAACCTTAACCGGTACACAAACCGGTATACCGGGCGGTATGCCAGCCGGCATACCGGCTGCATACCGGATTTATGCAAAAATAGGCAGTAGGTTGGCTGTTATCAAAAGGATCAATTTTTACACTAACCGGCATACCGGCCGGTATGCCGGCCGGCATACCGGTTGTCTACCGGCCTTTGTAAAAATGTGCAGATTTCAATTTTTAAGTTGCAGACATTTACCACAATGCCACCCAACGGCTATAAACTGCTAGTTTTGGGTTTGAGCCTATTTAAGGACCATTTTAGGTCCAAGGAAGGGTTGAAGTTCACTCCTACTTGTCCTACATTTATACTTCACACTTTCAAAATCTAATTCTCTCTAGAAAGCTTGAGAATCTCTCTTTCTCTATTCTTACCTTGTATAGATCTTTGTAAAAGAGAGATTTGTATCTTCATCTTGTATAGATTTTAGAGAGAGCTCAAATTCCATCTTGTAATATTCATATTGAGCATTGAGCCTTATTGTTACCTTGAGGAAGGGGTTGTCTTCCTCATATATTTCTTGTATACTTGGAGCTTACATTGAAGTCAAGACTTGAAGAACCAAGCTTGCAAAGATTGAAGATCAAGATCATTGGAGTCAAGACCAAGCCTAGGAGGAGACTTGGAGCTTGCATTGAAGGTTTGCCTTGGGAAAACTCAACATTGAAGGTGGGAGCCGCCTTGAGAAGAAGCTCAAAGATTGGAACGGTTGGTGAGCACCGGTGAAGCGTCACAAGGAGGGAGCCTCCTTTGAAGTAGCTCATCATTTGTAAGGGTTTGACAACTACCCGAAAGTTATAAAGGTATTAGTAGAACTATTACTTGTTGGTAAGAGAAGTGGATGTAAAGTTAGAGACTTGGACAATCTCTAACCGAACCACTATAAAATTATTGTGTCATTGCCTTTACTTCTTTACTTTCCTTGCCCTTACATATTGAGCAAACATTTCATTTTCACTTTACTATTCACCATGCTTGCATTTGAAATATCAAAGTATCTTTATCTATCTAATTATTTAGAACCACTTAAAAACCGGAAACCTCGACCTCTTGGGATTAGAACCCCAAGAACCTGAGGCGTAACGAAAGGGATCCACTTGGTGCTTTAATTAGATTGGTATTTGGACTTGTGATATTTATCACACTTTGAATAGTTTCACTTCCGCACTAATTTGCCTAAATTAGTCTTTACTTGGAAAGAAATTTTTATTGGGGCATTTTAGTTAATCAACCAATTCACCCCCCTCTTGGTTGTCCATTACATCGAGTATATCGGGACCAACAATTGGTATCAGAGCAGTTACTCTATATTTTTTATCACTTCATTGTCCTCCAATTGTCTCTCAACTTTTGGTATATTTTATTTGGTCTTATTTTCTTTGTGATCATATTCTCGACTTAACCGTCTAGAGTTAAGATCCATAATGGCAACCAATTTTCTTCATGGTTCTTCTATATCGACACCTCTTATTTTTCTTGGTTCAAATTTTCCATCTTGGAAAAATAAGATGCACATTTTTGTCTAATCTATTGACTATGATCTATGGATGATCATAGAAAATGGATTTCATTTACCTAGAGTTGATATAGATTGCATTTCGAGGGTAAAGTCTTTTAGTGAATAGAATGTTCATGATGCACAATGCTTTTATTTGAATGGCAAAGCCATCAATATTATATTGAGTGCATTACATGAAAATATTGCTAGAATATTCTCTTCCTTTGATTCGGCTAACGATATTTGGAGATGCCTAGCCCCTTTGTTTGAAGGTTCAAATGAGGATATGCTAGCTACAACTTGGAAAAAGGAAGAGGAGTGCTCAAATTCTAACAAGGAAGAAAGTGCTTCAAATGAACAATGCCTCATGGTCAATGACGAAGAGGTATCTTCTACATCTTCCACTTCTTGTGATGATATTCAAGATAAGTTTGAATTATTATTGTGTGAGTATGAATAACTCACTAATAAATATAAGAAACTAAAATCTTTTTCCTTAGATCTTTCTAATGAGTTTGAACAAATTTTGAAGGAAAAAGATATATTAGAAAAAGAAATAGTTGATATCAAATGTTCATATGATGAAAAGATTATGACATTTGAAAAAAAA
>NMUG010005363.1:0-13179 GCA_002855965.1 Monotropa hypopitys | reverse complement strand
AATAGTGTGACCTAGAATGCGGCAATGTTGACCAAAGGGACTATTGCCACGAGTGCCTCCAGGACAAGAACCGAAAGGAGTAGCAAAAGCCATCTGATCAGGAACCGAAGATATAGGTTCAAAAACGGGAGAAGGTATTAGGATACGGCGTCGCCGCTCATCACCGTCAACAGTGGCAAAAGCCTCATAAAGAGAAGGCATAGAAGTGGTATTTAGAATCTAGGTTCGAAGAGATTCAAACTCGGGTTTTAATCCCATTAAAAATTGATAAGTGTGGCGATGATCAAGACGCTTAGACTCGACAGTACCATACGTAGGAAACTCACTAAGGGGCTCATACTGAGCAAGCTCTTCCCATCGGGTTTGAAGATATCCAAAACAATCATCAACTGTAAGACCCAAGTTTGCTTGAGAGGCATGAGAAATATCCCGATAGAGTTCAAAGATGTGAGAGTCATTGTGAGCATGAGCATACATTTTGGATAGGGATGTCCATAGACCATGAACAGTATCATGATACATGAACATATGATAGACACATTCCTCCATAGAATTAAACATCCAACCAAGAATGATATAGTTGTTAGTGTACCATTTTCCATATTTAGGATCTGTTTCAAGAGGGGTAGGAACTTTGTTAAAAAGCCATCCAATCTTACGATTACCACAAAGATAGAGACAGAAGGAGAGAGACCAGGCATGAAAATTTTTTCCATTTAGAAACACGCTCGTGACACGTTGAGCTGGTGTAGATTGAGTAAAAGACAAATCTGGACGAGGAGCTAAAGCCTCAGTCAGAGAAATAAGATCTTGAAAAGTATTCTTGTCGTCGTTTGCCATTGATTAGAATAGGAACTGAGAGACTCGAATATAGATGACGGTGTAACTCGATAGATAGTTACCCGGACTAGAGACAGAGAGAACAAATGAGAGTTAATCCATTACAGAGAAGGCCTTACATAGGGCAAGGTCGGAGACAGTAGTGGGCACTGGTGGAGCAGTAGCAGGGCCGAAGAGATCAGGCTGTAGCAAGCAAAAGAGGGAGCCACAGGAGGGACAAGCGGAGGCGGGAACCTGGTGGAGGTGGACGGATGGGAGCATTAGAAAGCGGCAGAAGGAGTCGTAGGAGGGGCAGGCAGAGGCGGGCGCTGGTGGAGGTGGGCAGACGGGAGCAAACAGGCCAATGGGGTGCAGGCGCTGGCGGAGGAGAGCGCTGGCAGAGGTGAACTGCTAGTCGGGGAAGGCCGATGGGGTGCAGGCAGGGACAAGTCCTGGTGCCTGAAGAGCAGGTGGGCTGATGGAAGTTTGTGACCAAAACCAGAGGCAGTAGTTTTAGAGTAGAACGAAAAAAAACAATTGTTTGCTCTGATACAAAAAAGAAATGAGAAAGAAATTGTAATTGTTGTATTAATCACTACATAACCATATAGTCAACATGACCTATAAATCTGTAACAACTTGGATTTCCAAAATCCTTTTAAATTAAATTCCTTTGTTTCGAAATATATTTTGGGGAGCTTTAAATTGATGTTGATCCTTTGGTCTTGATTTCCTTTCTTCGGCATGCAATTCGGGCATTGACGAGGTGTTCCGGTAAGTCCGCAAATCGTTTGTTGGTTTGTCATATTCATTTGTAGCCTCGAGAGAAGTCTTGGTATAGCCTTAGGATGTCTATTTGATGTCTAGAACATCTTAGAAATGTCTGGGGTTGCGTCGGGAAGGTTTGGGAGTGGTTCGATATCGTTTCGGGGCATTTTCTGGTGGCTTGTCTGGACCAAGGCTGGTCTTGTCCGCACGAGGATGCAGCAAGTTGGTAGAAATGCTTCAGGAGGTCTCGTCCAGACCAGGGTGATGTCCGTCCGGACGGTGAGGGTTCCACGTCCGGATGAAGGGTGCTCGTCTGGACGGCGCGCACGGAAATGTGATTTTAAGTTACGGGTCAAGCGGTTTTGGCCCATTCCAACGATTCCTCTCTCCATCTATTCCAAAAAACACCTCTCTCTCTCTCTCTCTAAAGCCCTATCTCTCCCTCCCTTCTCTCTTCTCTCCTCTCAAATATGTCAACCCTCCGAATAAATCATCTTCTTAAATGTTGAAGAGCACAAGACGATCTACTCAATGACGGGTTGGATCGTGGCAGTGTTAAGGATCTCTCCGGCGACCTTCGAGCTCCGGCGACTCTCCGGTGGGTAAACTCTTAACTATTACTAAGTGTGTGCGTGTGTTTGTGTACTATAGGGCATATTTCTGTGGCCTTGTTGTATTGATATCGCATTTTGCATATTCATGGATTTCCTTGCTTGAGGCAACCTAGGGTTAATGCTAATGGATGTTGTGGAGTGTGTTTAGTGGTGGTTTGGGTGTAACTTGGTGACTTGTAGGTTGATTGGTGGCCATTGGAGTTAAGGGCTGCCAAGTATTCGATAAATTGAACTTAGTTGTGTGGACATATTGGGTACCTTTCCGATTGTAGGCATCGTTAGTCTTGATACACTCTTTCAAGGTTGTCAAGGTTGAGCGTAAGCGTGGATGGACTTGGTCTACATCCCCTTGACGTCGTCAAGGTCGAGCTTTGTATTCGTAGTATCTAACAACGAACGTAATGAATTCTAATATAGAGGACGTTCCCTATGAGGGATACTCGCACTTAATCTTAAATCTATAACTTGGGACACTTATAATAAAAAGGAACGTGATGGAATCAGTTAACGCAGAAATGCGGTATAGATGGAATAATGTGGTTTGATGGCCTTGGCTAGGCACGGTAACAACGATGAAGGAAAATGAAATCAAATCATTTAACGACGTGGAATCATAGGGTATGGTGGCCCTCCCAATGAGTTAGGGAACACCGAAATGTTTGGCGGAAATAGATTGAGGTCGTAACTCCTTGGATAGTCGCACCATCCACGACATTGTGCACAACAGGAATGACTTATGATGGGATTCCTTGGATGGTCGTGCCATCACGTTGAGCACAATGGGGGTCTCTTGGCCCTCCCAACGAGTTGGGGAACGACAGACGAAAAGGATAGTGTGCTGACAAGCCACTATGCCAGACCCAATCAAATATGAAAACGATTCTCAAGTATGATAAAAGAAAATGAAAGGATAAATCGAGAATGGACTTATGACGGTATTCTTGGATTTATTCTTGTTGCGAATTTATGGAACGATTGGTAATATGTAATGAGGATGAAAGAATAAATCAAGAATGGACTTAGGAAGGGATTTTTGGATTTATTCCTATTGTGAATTAAATGAACGGAAAGATAGAAAAAAAAAAGAAATACCTCAAATATCCAAAATTACATATGAATGTAATACATATTGATAATGATAGTTAGTGAAGTTCGTGGAGTGAGTTGTTGTTGGATATCTTATCCTTGCTTTAGTTTGGGATCCTTGGTAGATCCTTAGAGTTGTTTTACCCTAGTGGTAAGGTCAGTTGGATCGTGTTAGAGTTTACTTCGATTGGACCTAGGATGCTTTACTCTTTGCACTCAATTGATGTTGAGGATTTGGTTGTACTCACTTTGTTGGCGTCACGCCTATGTCCACTATTGCTTTGAGTTAGGTTTACGTCACGTACACTTTGGGTTCTTTATTGCTTTCGTACATTTGCTTGTGGATGCGTAGGCACGCACCGCATATGCATGCTTGGTAGTAGTTAGGGGTTTTCTCACTGAGTTGTTGTTTGCTCAGACCCTCCTTCTTTTCTTATTCTAGTTCTGTTCTACAGGGCTAGGAGGGCTTGGTGATTTGGAGTTCGAGTCAGCTGCTGTATTTTCTTGGACTCGGCTGCTTCAGTTTCAGTTGTCCTTCTTGGACATCATACTTCAGTTGTAGTGTTTTCAGTTGTATTTTTGTTACGTTGTACTTCAGTTCTAGTACTTCAGTTGTAGCCATATGTTGTACTTCACTTCTTCCGCTTTTGTACTTTTTTGTATTTCTACTTAGTATTGCTCTGTGATGTAATGAGAGATTCAACTGACTGTATCTGGATGGCAAGTAGTTGTATCTAATATTACTTATTAAAATTGCATTTCAAAAAAATAGTTTGCAAATCTGGGGCATGACAACTTGGTATCAGAGCTTTCGGTTCGAATACATTGGAGTCGTGGGGAGACACTTAGTCTCTATGGGTTATCTTGGTCATTACATGGTTCTTCGGTCGTGTCTGTGTGCTTATTGTGCACTATTGCACCTTGACTCTGTGTCTTAGAGGTATCCTGCGTGTTCTGTCTCCTTCCACGAATGTTGAGTTTTGCATCCTTTTGGAAGTGGAACATTGTTCTCTTGAGGCAAGTCCAGTTGCCTTGCGGTGGTTGCGTACTCTTGTGTCCTCGTTCCTAGCGATCACGATGCATCCCTTGTAGTTATTTTTTGGTCTTAGGATCCTCTGTTTCGCTAGAGTTGAGATTGTGGTTTGTGGTAAGATGAGATTTGTGGAAGCATTCGAGGTCGTTGTTGTGGTTATACCTATCCCTTAGTCTTCGTTCCTTGCGTTCGTTGTGCATATCTTATCATTCTTGTTTGGTATTGGACTCTTCTGCGTCTAGAGAGTCTGGTGTGCGGATTTTTGTAATAAGGTAGAAATCATTGGTGTCATTTGGAAATCTTTGTATTGTTCCTTGCCCTGTTGGTCGGGAGGTGGAACCTCGATTGTAATGGCATGTCGCTTTAGTCCCTTGTCGGTGGCTTTGAGATGTAGATTGGTGTTGGTTTCGTCGTCGGTGTTTTCCTTGTCTTGTCCTCGCTGTTGTATACTTGTTATACTCGTTCCTTACCTTGGGGTTTGGAGAGGTAGAGCTTGGCTTTAGCGACATGATGTGTTAAGTCTCTTATGGTCGTGGTTATCATTTGGTGTTGAACATGCCTCTGAGAATCTTTCAAGTTTGCAAGAATTTGTTATTTTCCTGTTGTTAGAGCGTGAGTTCTCTTGTGGTTATTGGAATTTAGGCATATCATTCTGTTCGAGTTTAGAATTTTCCGTAGTTCTATGAAAAATCTCGAGGTGTCACCGAGGTTTTTGGATATTTCTCTTTAAGGGGTATTACCCGTGGTCATAATTATTTGTAGGATTGCCTTAGTTTGGTTAGACATAAGCCTAAGTTGAGATTTTGGAGTTGTTTTGGGCTATCCATTGGCTTAAGGTGCGATTCGGGACGCATTCGTCCTTGGCTAGATGTTTTATATTGTGGTAGAAGTGGTTAAGTTGACCATTTGGAGTCCAGTATCCAGCGTTCGTGTGTTGGACTTAGGTGTATTTGTACTCGATGACCTAGTCGATTGAGGAATGTGTGTGTGCGTGCCGAAATCGTCTTCGTAGTTTTCTCGTTAGATGATCCGATTGAGGCCAACCCTTGGCTCATTATGATTTGTGAGATCTTCTATACGTTCAAAATTGTTAGTATTGGCATCCGAGTAGTGTAGTGAAAGCGTGGTGGGGTACGATTGTGATGGCATGAAGAAATATTCTAAAGATTTTAAAATCTCCGTTGGAGAGGAAATTCTTTCCCTACTCCTTCTCGTGCGACGTTGCGAATGTAGCTAGAGTAGTTAGCCGGGGATGATGTATTAGTTTCCCATTCTATTTCCCGATTTCGAATCTTGTACCCGAGCCACTTGGGTTGTAGGTTTCTAAGCGTAGAACGATGAATTCGGTTTGCAAATTTTATTTTAACTTTTGTCGTGAGTCAACGGAGTCATAAGCTAACGTTCCTCTTGTTGGTGTTCTTTGGCATTAGATCGATGTCCCCCTTGTTCCTGTTGCTCTTGTTGTGCTTGTCTTGTGACTAGTTGTGAAGCTTGTTAACTCCTTGATAGCATTCGTTTGAGTCGTGTTCCGTTGAAATGTATCTTGTGAGACTTGTTGATTCTTGGATGGTGTTTATTTGACTTGCTTATTGTGTGAGGTGTGTATTAGAACCCCAAAAGTTCTTTATGGTATCTCACTCGAGTTATGTCTCAAGTTACGAATCATCCATGTAGTGTGTTGTTGTGTTCCGATCTTCTAGTGGGTGACGTTTGTTAATCTTGTCTCATTTTTATTCCGGTGGAAATTTCTCTTGTTCGGGGGATTGAGTGTTTTGTGTTTGTCGCTCTAGCGTTGTTGCTTCCTTGGCTCGAATATTAGTAGTTCTAATTTTGGTTGCGAGACTCTAGTGGAATTAGAAGTTTCCATTTTCATTTGCTATGCTTTGTGTTGAACGTTGTGGTAATCATCGGTAGGAAGTTCGTGAACTAAAGAAGTACGTGTTCGATTAACCGTGGGAAAATTGGGTACGAATGCATATTGTGGTCTAGACTTGGTGTGAGTTCAATGCCATGTCATGTTGTTGGGCTTGGCACATGCACATTTTGGCGTGTGTAGGTGCATGAGTACTTTCTTGGTTATGTGATACACATTTGACGTGGGAATTGGTTTGAGAATATCTACCGGTCGGGGCATCTTAAAGCAAATCACCAAGGTCATACAGTTACAACACTAGTATATGTGTGTTTGGTGTGGTGTACTCTTTGGCTCGAGGATTTTGGAGCATATTCATGCGTTGCATTTATTTTCAGTTAGTTCATGGGTGTTGGTACGATGACGTATCCTCGCTGGTTATGATTTGCCAAGCATTCGTGCAATAGGCCTTGAAGCTATGTCGGCGTGTCCTTGGAATGTTAGTGTGTCCTTGGAATGTCGATGTGTCCTTGGAATGGACCGGACCCAAGTCCATCACTTTTGGCGTGTCCTTGGCGTGTCGGCGTGTCCTTGGCATGTCCTTGGCATGTCGGCATGTCCTCGGCGTGTCCTCGGCGTGTCGGCATGTTCGTGGCATGTCCTTGCGTATCGGTGTATTCGTAGTGCGATTATTTGTTTGTGGTGGATGACAACGCGAGAATTACCTATGTGAGAGTTTGTAGATCGAAAAGAGAGAGTGTTGACATCGGTGGATGACAACGCGAGAATTCATCTATATTTTGTTTGGACAAGAGCCGTCATAGGAGGATTGCAAATTTTGGTTCCTAAGGAGGTTGTGACTTGTAGAACCCTCCCTTCTTTTGGTATCTCGATGGAATCGATTTCGTGTCAACGTATCTGTATCGTATCGGGAAGCGTTCCCTTACCTCTTGGCATGTTTGTGAGCATGTGGATTGTGACGCGTGTCCTTGCATTGTTGCTATTGCGAATGAATCATTGGATATTGAAGTGAGATCGTCCCTATGCTTATCCGTGTGTGAACAATTCAAATAACTTGGGGTGTACTTATGATGGGATCCCAAGGGTTATTCATGGTATGATTTCGAAAAGGAAAATGTTGAACATACATACTTATATCAAGGAAAGAAGATGGAAAATCATATGCATGTTCTTAAGCACTTGTTCTAGTGGCTTGTTAGTATATTCACATATGGTTGTGTGATGGAGTCACATAGTAGAAGTGGTTATTCATGGTATGAATTCAAAGATGAAAATAATGAATATTGATGCTTCTATAAAAGAGAGAGAATGGTAACTCATATGCATGTGATGTGGGCATTGTTATAGTAGCTATTGTCATAATAGTTGGCATATGTTGTTCGGTTAGAGTTACATGGTAGAAATGGATCATTGTATTTGTCATGTCATGTACATATGCATGTGTTGCATGCCCAACATTCACATACTTGTTCACTCCGGTCTTGAGCATGCTAGGTAATAGGTATTTCCTACTTTGGCGTGATACGCCCTTATTTTCTCCACAGATTGTGATCCTTCTTTGGGAGGCTTGGACGTTTGTGGCATTTGGAAAGGATTTGAAAGAAGTCCCCTTCTTCTCTATTTTGTTTTAAATTGAGGCTCTTGGAGCTTGTAATAGAGTAGGAAAAACTTGTAAGGTTTTGACTAGTACTTCTCTCTCTCCCTAACTTTATGGTTTGGATTCGGTTTGTAATGATTTAAACTCATGTCTGGATTTTTATATTTATGTGTGATTGGGATGGTTGGTACTTAGATATTTACTAATGAAGTGATGGTCCATGGTTGCTCACTATTTTTAAATGATTTCAAAAGAAAAATGGTTTGAAAATCTGGGGCGTGACAACTTGGTATCAGAGCTTTCGGTTTCGAAAACTTAGGTCTTTGGGGAGACTCTTAGTCTCTATGGGTTGCATGGAGTATGGTTGCATTGTCTAGCATGCGTGTGAATATGTACAACATACATTGGCATGATCCATAGGCTTGTGTGAGTTGTGGAGTATACATGTGCATTGTTCCTTTCCTTAAGTGTAGCCCTGTTGTTCGATTCCGTTGATTATGAGAATTCGTAGTTGATATTGTCTGGTATCCTTCTCTTTGGTTAAGCCTTCCTTCGTCGATTGAGTTGTCTGTTAGAGCCTTGTCTTGTGCTCCTTTCTCATCGAATTCATGATCTTTGTAGAAATGGCTTATCGTCGTGGTAGAAGAGCGGGTCGTGGTTGCCGGGGTGCGCATGCCCAGGACGGTCATAGCGAAGAGGTTAACAATAGGATGAGCGGGTTGGAGGATGAGGCCCCTCCTGTCATTCCGGATCCTCAGGGGTTTGTTACTCCTAGTCAGTTTACTCGAGAGCTTGCGACCGCCAGGGTCGAAGCCAGTAGTGGATTTGTAGTACCAGGGGAAAATGCGGGAAATTTCATGATTTAGGCACTTCGGGAGTTTAGACGTATAGACCCTTCTGAGTTTAATGAAGAGGGTGATCCACTTGATACTGGCCATTGTCTATATTAAGGTGACCTCCGAGCCTGTCTTAGCATTTATTAGAGGGTCTTGTGTGCGTCGGACTTGTTTGTTTCGATAGTATCCTCTGGGTAATAAGGGTGATTCCTGCTCTAACGTAGTGAGCTATTTCGAGTCCTTTATTCTTAGAGCATGAACGGGTTTCTTCGTTGACTCTGGTAGTGATTGGGCTTCTTTTCCTCGGTGTCGATTGCTGGTGGATGTAGTTGTGGCTTGTCGAGTCTATTCCTTCGTAAGAAGCGGACCGTTGTTGTTGCCGTTGTGGCTTTTGAGTCAAGTTCTAGTGACGAGTAGTGGAACCTTGTAACGGTAAGCTGGTGGATTCCCGTTTGCCCTCCTAGTGAGGATGACAATTTTGCATGTGGTCTGATGATCGTTTCTTGAGTTCTCTTTCTGGTGGTCACTGATAAACTCCTTGTGTGATATTCCTCGTAAGAGGATGTCGTTCTTATTGATGTTGCTGGTTTGATGATTGTTCTTGTGGTTGGAAATTTGTAGTGCTCTTGAGATTGAGTCTTAAATTCTAGTTCCATTCGTGACATTGATTGTTGGAGTTTGTCGTTTGGACCTTTGGGGTGGTTTGCCTCTTCGTAGTTGAGTTTCAACTCCCGTTCTTGTTACGCGGTAGACCTCTTGCCTGAGGGGCTTGTAGTTGAGGTTTGTCTACCTTTGGGATTGATTGGGTCTCCCTAGTGTGTATAGTTCCTTGTGTAAAGCGTGGAATCTTAGCGTAGCCCTGCTTGTGGGATTGTAATTGGTGGTTGCTTCGTGATGTGTTAGCACTTGGTAATCTAGTGATTTTGACCTCCTTCGGAATGAGGATATCATGGTGTGGTAAGGCCTTGTCATGGCAGAGATTGTGTAGTTTACTTGGGATGTGAAGTATCCTTGGGTTAGTAGGTTCTCCTTGCGGACTAGTACCAGGTGGGTTGATGACAGTGGCAGTAGTGCTCTACCCTTACCTGATGCGATAGTTAGTTTTGACTTGTGGTTTGATGCCACATGAGGATTTGTATTAGACTTAATACTTTGCGATTACTTCTTGGTTGAGCAAGAAGGATAAAGGAATTTAGTATGGTATCTTGTTCTTGTAGAAGCACTAGGTTGTAATCTGAGGTCAGTCGGAAAGGGGTGAGTTATGGATCCACAGTGGTTAGTGGTTCCTTGGTTATTTGGCTATTTGGCCTGTGGAACGACTTGGGAGATAGCCTCGTGTTAAATCTATCTCAGTTGGTCATTTGGGTATTAGACCCATTTTTGGGGTTAGCTCGATTAGTTGATGTTGTTGTTTTTGTATTAGGAGCTGTGAAAGTGGTTTGAGAAATTTGGTTCTCTCTGGATGTTTTGGAGTGACAGTGTACGTGTGACTATCTTGTGGTCCTGACAAAAAGTGGCATTTGGGTTTCTATCTTGTTAGGTGATGGTGTAGATAGAAATTAATTTTGGTAGGGGGATAGAAGTGTAGTGATCTTGCCTGATGACTCGGAGTTTGGAATGCGGATTTGACATGAAGTCATTATTTTGGAAGGAAGGAATGGTTTGGGTTGAACGAATGAGGCCTCGAGGCAATGTTAGCATGTTCGCTTGGGTCGTTGTGATCAAAAGATAAGCGTTTGGATTTTGGAATTTGAAGGGATAATGTTTGATGCACTTGGGGATGTCCTAATGAATGGCTCGAGATGACTTGTGTGTTTGGTCTGGGATTTGAAGGTGAGAGTAGAGTTTACTTTCTCGGTCTGACATAAAGCTATAGAAAGCGCATTGTGTCTTGGGTAATTCTTTCGCTTCTTCCTAATGGTGGAGTGTGGTTGGCCGGGTGTCCCTTTTTCCCAGCATTTGAAATTCTTCCTTGTTTAACCTTTGTGGGATCGGTGAGTGGATGCCATCCTTGGTGGCTTGTTAACTCTTCGGCTCTCTTGGGTCAGTGTGCACTTGTGCCTTATCCTGGTCGTTACAAGGATACCTAGATTCGTGGTCATGTGCGATTGACTTCTCATAGTTCTCGTCTGGCACTTGGTGGTGATTGCGGAAGTTGTGCGTTGTTTGGGAAACCTTCTTGTCCCTTGTCTCCTTCTTGCGGTGTTATGACTGGTTTTAACCATCTTCTTTTCGATTGCTCGTGGAGTGTCTTCAATCTCGGCGCGTGTCGAGATGGCGATGCGTTGTTCTTCTCGTGTGCAGAGAATCATCTTTCTCGCGAAATCTTGTTGTCAGAAATTATATCCTTGTTTGGCGCATCATTGTCTTATAGGTTGCGTACTTGCGTTCGCTTCTCATTTGTCGTGTCTTCGTACGAATCCGGATTGTTGTCATATCTTTTGGTGCAACGCCTATTCGCATTTAGACGCTTTTATTCTATAATGTTGTACCCTGTTGGGGATTTGTTTTGAGAGTGTGTTGATTGGTTGGATTATGGTTGGTGTGATCAGTGAGGTGACGTTACTTTTGTGTGGTGCAACTGTGTTCTGAGTGTTGGGATAGAAAAGATGTGTCATTTTGAAGTCGACTGCACCGAATTAGCTTGTGGTGATGTTTGACATGACCGGTGTGTGTAGTCCGTGTCATGTGGTGTAGGAATGACCATGAAGGATTGTTTTGAGAATGTGACTGGCCAGCACACCTCAAGTCGAACTTCTTAGTCATTCTAGTACCGCGCTAGGTGTGTGCGGGTTGGTTGTGAGATTTTGATTGTTTGGTTCCTCTTTGTCTGGCGTTGTGGTGGTTTGGTGTGATTTGGGTGGCACAATTGTTGTAACATCCCAAACTTCAAAATGCACAAAAATTTAAAAAAATTTCATAGAACTCTAGATCAAGTGAAACTCTAATTAACATTGTCATCATGAAATCACAAAACAAGTAAGTCCTCAAGTACTAAAACTAAGGTACTAGCATACTTCAAAACACCTCAAGAAAACGTTCAAGAATACCATCAACACTATTACAATCCATTTACAAAACCTTGGAATTTAAGATATTAAAAATCTACCAACTAGGCTAAATAGAGTCTCGAGCCATAAAATTCCTCCAAGGGTCACCTTAGCTCAACAATCAAACCCAAGCATCCAACGACCTCTAGCTTTGTAGTGGACCAATAACCTGCGACCTATTTCCAAGTCAAAAACAAGGAAACAGAGTGTGAATATGTATCTTTAACTTCCAAAACACAAGTATTTATTGCGACAGAAAAACATTAATACGAGAGGTTATGACTTGTTCCAACAATGCTTCTCATGCATGGTATTCTACATATACCGGCTAAAGCCATTTTTCAAAAAGGTTTGAGCATCCCATGCCCTGAAATAGCTACTACTATACGTAGTAGTTCGTACGCCCCGCGCACTAAAGTTGGGTACGTCTCACGTACGGTTGGACTTACAGTGGTTGCCAACAATCACCACCCGTCCCACGGAGGCATGCATAATATATATATATATATATTATGCTTTTCATCACTAACCATGCATGTATTTCTATGCATATCTTTATCTTATGCCGTCACTTTATGCATTCATGATCTTGCATAACATTCATCTCATACTATGGTAATTTTACACATTAACTAAGTATCAACTTCTCGTAACGTAAGTGAAGAGTTAATTAAAAACAACATTGTGAATGTACCATTAAGGATGCTACATTATTACACTCACCAGTACCGATGATCAAACCTTCTATTTGCCTTTATGCGAGGCCTCAATGCCTTCTTCTTGCGCTCCTGTCAAACAATAATAATTTCAGCTCATTTGAATATATAAATTTGACAGGAAAACAATAATTTCATTAGATTATACCCACTAGATGAATAATTTCTTTTAATCTACCCTTAAGAGTCTTTCATTTGGACCCCCATACCCCTTTCAAGCATTTTCCAAAACTTCCCTAAAATTTTTAGAAAAAAATTGAACCACGACCGGTCCCCAAAAATCCGCGACCGGTCGGGACCCTTCTGACCTACCGCGACCGGTTGGCAAAATACTGCGACCGGTCGATGCCTCTCTGACCTTCTGCGACCAGTCGGCGATTTTGCCGCGACCGGTCTCCGTCCTTGAGAACCGAATTTCCAGAAATGTTTTTGACGAACCCCTTCGTTCTCAACCTCCCAAACTCGATCTACTACCTCCAAAACTCACAAATCAAGTGTATCAAAGTGATTCTAACATGTGTAGGCTAAACATAATCAATTTGTGGCCTTAAACATTCCCAAATCCCAAAGATTCAACCCCAAAATCTAGGGTTCTTCCCAAAAACGAGATTAAAACTTAAACCTTCGATCTAGCCCTAACTAGGGACGAAATCAAAAATTAAAAACGGTGACAATCATCTTACTTATGTTGGTAACAAGGTTGTAGGAGGATTTTTCTTCAAACGATCTCTAGATTGGCCTCCCAAGATCAATCTCCCTCTTCTCCTTGCTCTAGCCTCTCTCTAAT
>NMUG010005362.1:0-13176 GCA_002855965.1 Monotropa hypopitys | reverse complement strand
GGGAAAGGAGAGGGGGAAGGGACTGCCGACGGGGAGAGAGGAGGAGGGAGGAGAGGTCGCCGACGCCGGAGGGAAGATAGGGAGAGGGAGCTGCGGTGAGGGTGAGGGAGGGGGAGTGCGGCGCAAAAGGGGGAGGGGGTCCCGTAGGGTTTGGTTCGTGGAAGAAGAAGGGATTTGGGGGGGGAAGGGCTCTGTACGATTCTGTATGCATCCCTTTTTTGATTTTATTAAAAGAATTAAACTAAATTCATTTAAATGAATTTAAATAACCCATAACACTTTCGAACAACCCTCGATAACCGAGACACAACCCGAATTCTACCACAACGACTTGCCCACACTCAAAACACAAAAACTCACAAACTAAGAGTTCCCTCACCCAGACATGATCGGTAGAATAAAATATGAACTGCAGAGAACCAAACAATAATAAAATTAAATTCCGAAAACGATTTAATTAATTATCATTTATTTATTTTTGAAATGGAGGTAATGACTTAAAATTTTCGGAGTGTGACAGGTCTAGACTAAAAATGAGCTCTCTGAAGTGCCACGACCGGTCTACGACGGCTCGGTCGACCGGTCTAGGCTGGTATTTCTGCAAAATTTTGCAGACATGACCTCCGAGAGTATTTCAGCCATAACTTCTCTATCCGAACTTCGAATGAGACGATTCAAATTGCATTGGATTCATAATTAAATTTTCTATGACATTGATAAAGAACATATTTGGATTCAGAGAATACTTCGGGGCCGTAATATGCCTAGAAGACCCTTGGTACATCGTCGGAGCACCCAAAACAACGTCAACAGACTACCAGGAAGTCTCACTATCCCAACTCGATAAATTAACATCCATCGAACCCCAAGCTCCATCGATTATCAATTGATGTACATATAAAAATATAAGTTTTCATTTAAAATTACTTTTGAAATTCTAGATCGTTACACGATCCTATTATAGATTTTCAGAGAGTTTTCAGATGAATTTTATGACAGACACTGACATGGATTTTATTATGGAAAAGAAAAACAAATTTTATGTTAAAAAGGAAAAGATAGAAGGTTTTAGATATAAATAGAAAAGATGGTTTTAAAAAAGAAAAAGAGTTTTGAAAAGATTCAGAAATAGTTTCTTGGAAGAAGAGGAAAATATCTTTAAAAGATTGACTTGATGCATAATTATCTTCTTACTATTATTTATACTATTCTAGAGTATTACTGAGTCGCCGTCATTGATGTATTTTACACATCTTTTTTTCTAGGTGACTGCAACTAACATTCATCCGTGCAGTTGTAGCTGTAGTAGAGCGTCAAAACCCTGTCAGTTTTATCATTTGTATATACTTTTGTAGTTATGAGAGAGTTTTATTTATTTTATTGTATCACATAGTCATGTACAATATTTTTATAGTGTGTAGGACGGGACATGACATGTTGCCCGTTATTGTTACTAAAAATAATGACGTGTAGGACGGGACGTGACAATATTTTTATGGTTACTAAAAATTAAATCCAACAATCATTATTATTTTGTAAAGTTTTGATTTTTGAACGAATTTATGTGATCACTCTAAATTGGAGAAAAATTCACTAATTATATTGTAGTTGTATTTATTTATTTTTCTTAGTTTAATTTGTGATTTTTACGAGGCACATATTACTTGTAGATAATGATGTGTTGCGATGAGATAATAATCATCTCAGAGAGGTGTTCAAGTATCTTACATGCACTTTTATTTATTATATAAAAAATAGATGAGATATATTTCGAATACAAGAATACACATATTGAATACTTTTATAGATATAACATGACAAATCCTCAAATCAGGGGCGAATCTAGAAAATTATATCAATAGGGGCAAAATTATAAAAAATTGTATTGAGGGGGGCTAAATTATAGAAATTTAAAATTTATATAGTAAAGTAGAAGGACTAAATTATAAAAAATTTAAAAATATAAAATAAATGTAGATTTTTTGGAAAGTGAGGGGGGGGGGCACTTGCCCCTATGGGCATGCATTGGATCCGCCTCTACCTCAAATGCTTGCTTATTTTATACTTAAAATTTATTACACCATGTTATATGCATGTACAATTCATTTAAACTCTTACTTTGGTTGATTGAATTATTACAATAATTATTTTTGAATTTTATTTTTACCATCCAAATATTACAACATAATAGTCATTTTGAGCCAATATTGAGTTTATAGTTTTTTAATAGAATTCAAAATCGAGAATATTTGGTGTGATAATAATTGACTAAATTTGTAGAATAAAACAAGATATATTTGTATTGAAAAAATGTTGCATCACGACATTAACCCCTGCAATTGCTAGTTTATTATACAAATCACAACGATTTTGGGATCCTACATATTTTTTGTTGATCGAATAGTTTAAATTAGCGATTCAAAAATTTGTTTTTACCCAACAATTGGCCTCATGAGTCGAACATTAACCATTTATATTTTGGAGACTCACATGAATAATGTGAGCCGTTGATAAATTTTAAAATAATATTGTAAATATCCATATAAAAACCATTTTATTCGAATAACTAATTGTTTGATCCAAAATGATTGTTTTTTATTGAAAAGTTTTAGGTGTAAATTGTGAATCATTTTAGATAAATTAATTATAGTTATCCGACAATAATATTTTAAAATTCATTAATGAGTCTGATTATTTATGTGAAATTCTGAGGTGTGGAGTCTCACATCCGTTGGATCGTGCTACAAACTATAGTTTTAAAAAAGGTTTTCTAAAGAGGTCCCGTTCAATAAGATTTTTTCCTCCTAACGTCCCGCATTCTTCTTAAGATTCCGCGCTGTAACCTGTTCACACGAATTGTAATTTTTTGACCCACACTGTAACTTGTTACAACACCATTGTAATTTGTTACAACAACACGGTAACTTGTATTTTTAATACAAGTTACAGTTTACATTGACTGTAACTTCTATTTTAAATACAAATTACAGTTCACATTGACTGTAACTTGTATTTTTGGTACAAGTTACAGTGCAAATAAATTATAATTTGTGTTTTGAATACAAGTCACAGTCTAATTTGAGCTTTAACTTGTGTTTTTAATACAAGTTGGCTGTAACTTGTATTTTTGGAACAAGTTATAGTTCAAATTGCTTGTAACTTGTATGTTTGGTAAAAGTTATAGCCTAAATTGGCTGTAATTTTTATATATTTTGTACAAGTTATATTCAATTTGGCTCTAACTTGTATTTTTGGTACAAGTTAGAGTCCAAACTGTCTGCATCTTATATGTTTTGTATAAATTATAGTTCAATTTTGACTGTAACTTGTATTTTTAGTACACGTTACAGTTCAAATACACTGTAACTTGTGTTTTTAATACAAGTTACAGTCCAATTTAGTTATTACAGTCCAAATTGACTATAACTTAAATGTTTGGTACAAGTTACAGTAAAAATTTACTGTAACTTGTATTTTTGGTACAAGTTCAAGTCCAAATTACCTATAACTTGTATGTTTTGTATAAATTAGAGTTCAATTTGATTGTAACTTGTATTTTTGGTATAAATTACAGTTCAAATGCATTGTAATTTGTGTTTTTAATACAAGTTACAGTCCAATTTGACTGTAACTTGTATTTTTTGACACACATTACACTCCAAATAGACTGTAACTTGTATGTTTGGTATAAATTACAGTTTAAATTGGCTAAAACTTATGTTTTTGGTACAAATTACAGTGCAAATTGTCTGTAACTTGTATGTTTTGTACAAGTTACAATTCAATTTGACTTGTATTTTTGGTACAAGTTACAATGTATTTAGACTGTAACTTTATCAAAATCGAATAATTTGATATCGAATATGAATCTTACTTGATAGATCTCGTTGAGACGATTTTAAAAATATATTTTTTTATTAAAAATAGATCTGTATAACTTAAAATAAATCATTTTAGAAAAAAAATAATTAATACAGGAGCCGAAGATTATATAAATTATTAAGGCTATAAATGTAAAAAGCTAAAAAGAATCTAAGGAGGAACAAGAATTTATTACCCGTGTTATACGTGATAATAATTTCCAAAAATAAAACCTATCCAAAATTTTGCCTTAAAAAAGAAGGACAATACATACAATTTATGGGATTCGGGGACCCTGTTAAGCTCTCACGCTTAGCAGGGTGGCAGTCCCTCTGTGGGGAGCTTATATGTGTTGGGAACAGATTTTTTTTTAAAATTTTGTTAAAAATATTATTTTATGTTATATTATAAAAAAATAGCTTAATCGAATAATTTATAAAATTTACTTAATTATTAAAATTTTTAACCTTAGATTTTTTTTTTGTTCGTGATCTAAGCGGGCTCCGCACGGGGCACTCCGACCCTGCGATGCGCCCTGGTTCCCAATTTATGTATTCCTCGAAGCAGTTTTGAAAGTGCATCAAAGGAGCTTACTTAAAAACCCTAGCTAGCTTCCCCACCCCCACTGAAATCGAGGATGGCCGGAGGTAACAATCCCAAGGCCTCATCCCACAACCCTTCTTCCGACCGCAAGTCCCGTTTGGAGTCCAGGACCAAGCCTTCTCCTACATCCGACAAGAAACCACCCTCGTCCTCCGTCGTCGCCCCCACGGTCTCCTCCAAGCCACCAACTCCCAAACCCACCTCAAATTCCAAAGACAACAACTCCGCCCCCACTTCTAGCCCTGGTCACTCTAAACCACCCACCGATCCGTCCCCTCACTTCGCATACGCCTCGATTCCTCCCGAAGCTCCGCTTCCGCCTTCTTACGGGTTTCACATGCTTGAGCGGAGGACGATTGCTCTCGCCGACGGAAATGTTAGATCGTACTTTTCCTTGCCTCCGGACTATCAGGATTTCACACCACCACGACCAATGTTGCCTCAAGGAGGATTAGGGTTTGATATGCGGTTTCCTCCGCTGGGACCCACAAGCGTTCAATTCCGTAATCACGAAGATCAGCACACTCGGAATGAGGATTACTGGAATTCACTGAAGAGGAAGGTAGGTGAGGAGGAGAGAGGAGGGAGAGACGGGAATGATGAATTTGCGAGGCGAAGGCAGCATCTTTTACAATATGGAAATGCGGGCTTGATGAATCCGCTTAGGTATCCGTCTGGTTTAAATGAGAGGGGTGAATTTTTGGCGGGTACTAGTAACCCGGATATAGGCAGAGGAGACGAGTTGAGGGCGTCAAAGTATTTGAGAGTTGGTGGAGGTTATGAGAATTTGCATGGAGATATCGGGATTGACAATGTGGGTCTTAAGCATAATGAGGTTGATCAAAGTGCCTTGAAAAAGGCATTTTTGCATTTTGTGAAGTTGGTTAATGATAATCCAAGTCAAAAGAAGAATTACTTGGAAAATGGGAAGCAAGCCCCTCTTCAGTGTGTCGCCTGCGACAGGTTTGATAAAATTGGAATTACTTGCTTCGAGATGTTTATTCTCACTGTGATTGGAATTTGTCAATGTTCTAAAAGGCACTAGGTGATAGGCAGGTATTCGAAGGGGCCTAGCGCCTAGGCTCTTATTTATTTATTAAGAGAATTAATATTTACTTAATATAACAATGAATAATGCATGAATTTTTTTACAACATCAAATATATAATATTTAGGACTTAACGTTCTATTTTATTTGATTTAGTTATCAAATATATGATATTGCTTCTTAGTCGTGGTGGACCATTATCGCCTAGTGACTTAAAGGCACTTAGGAGGACCACTACTGCCTAGCGCTTAGGCGGCCCCATGCGAGGCCTTTTAGAACAGTGGAATTTGTATAAGAGGGACTAGTCAGTTGGTTAAGAAGCATGCAATGTGATTTTATGTCTAGGGTCTTTGGTTCAGCCTAAATTGTTAAGAGTTATCCCTTTTGTGTTAAGGAGTGGACAACACATGAATCTTGCAATGACCGATTCTAGGTAAAATTGGTAATTAACTTTGTGGGGTGATTTTGGGGTAAGGCCTAGGTTAGGCCAAAATTGTTGGATTTATACATTTTGTTTTACTTTTGGGAAAGCTAACCAAACCAAACCAAACTGAGCCTTTAGTCCCAATCAGTTGGGGTTGGCCACATGAATCAATTTTTTCCCCAATGCTCTCTGGCGAATGCATCATGTTCCGTTATACTTAGTAATAGTAATTTTTTACAAACTACCAATTCTAAAATCAATTTAGGTCTACCTCTCCCATTAGTGTTACCATCTATCATAACCATATCACTGCATCAACGGGCCTATGGTAGACATGTTCAAACAACGCTAATCTATTTTTTATCCTAGTTTTTAGCGGTGCTACTCCTATCATAGTGCAAAGGTTTTTGTTTTTAATTCTATCTCGCAAAGTTTTATCACACATACATCTCAATATTGTCATTTCAGCTACACTCATCTTACTCACATCGTGTTTCCTAGTTGCCTAATATTTTGTACCGTATAACATGACTTACCTTATGACCATACTGTAGAACTTTCTCTTCAACTTTGGAGGTATTCTACGATTGCACAACACTCCTGTAACACTCTTTTACTTGATCCATCTAACTTGAATTCTGTGCGTAACATCCTCCGCAACTTTTCAATTCTTACTAACAAATGAGTCAAGATACTTAAAGCGCTCATCTCTTGGTAATTCATCTGCAAACAACATACACCATGAGATATCATTCTGAATGAGTCTAATCAATTTGTCCATAACTAGGGCGAAAAGGTAAGAGCTCAAAGAAGACCCTTGATGTAGTTTTATTGTGATTGAGAATACATTTGTTTTCATTACACGAGATCTAATATTTTTAACCACATTAATATATCATTTTTTCACGCTCTTTCTTTCCAAGACCCGCAATATAATGTCTTTAGGAACCTTATCATATGCATATTTACGTCCATAAAAATCATGCAAAGGTCTTTTTTTCTCTCTCTGTACTTTTCAAATAATCTCTATAATAAGTATGTCGCCTCAATTGTTGATCTACCATGCATGAACCTTAATTGATTATATGATACGTTGTCAGTATTGTTAGTCGATGCTCAATAACCCTCTTGCATCTTCATTATATGGATTATAAATTTAATACTTCTATAATTATTGCAACTCTGAATATCTCCTTTATTCTTATATGTTGGTACTAAGATACTTTATCCACTCATTAGGCATATTTTAGGCATATTTCTAGTTAGAATAATCTTGTTGAACAGTTTTGTCAATTATATCACTCTTCTGATCCTAAGCCATCTAGAAGTCATCTGGTCCTTCCATACCTCAATGGGGAAGCCATCTGGTCCTAAATCCTTGTCTGGTTTCATTCTTCTCAACGTGTTTGCCACTTTAGGCTTTTGTACCCTGCGATAAAATAGACACTCTTAGCTCTCACTCCCACTAGAAGCACCCTAACGCTTTTTGCTTAGGTTTTCCCTGTGCTTCTCATTCAATAATTTATCAAAGTAGGTCTTACATCTTCTCTTAATCTTCTCATTCTTCACTAATACCCTACAGTCGTCATATTTTATGAACTTAACTTAAAAGATATTTCTTGTTTTCTTCTCTCCATTTGGCAAACTTATATATATCATTTTCTCCATCATTATTATCTAGTCTAGAATATAAATTCTCAACCGATCTCATCTTAGCTTTCCCATTGCTTTCTTGGCATCATTGCAGACTTGTTTATAGGTTCTAAAATTGACATCACTTTTATCTTTCTATCACTTTTAAAACTCTCTTTTTAGCTTTTATTATGTCATGGACTGCATCATTCTACCACCAAGTCTCTTTCGAGGTTGGGCCTCATGCTTTTGACTCCTTAAGATTTTTTGCTATGTTTTTGGCGTTCCATATTTCCTCACTGCTTCCATCGAAATTCGAACTTCTTTCATTTAACATCTTGTCTATGAACAACTCCAAGCCCTCCCTCATATGCTCCACCATCTAGTTCGCGAGTCTCTACTCTTTTTTCATTCTTTGTTGACCTTCCAAACAAACATCTAGGACTATAAGACTATTTTGTGATACCAAACACTCTCCACGTATGACCTTACAAATTTTGCAAACTAAACGGTCTGCGGTTTTCGCTAGAAAGTAGTCTATTTGGCTTTTATTAGATCAACTCTTATAAGTGATAAGGTGCTCATCCATCTTCCTAAAATAGTGTTCATTATTATGATCAAAACCACTGCAAAATCCAAAATACTCTTTCCATATTCATTTTGGCAGCCAAAACCAAAACCACCGTTTTGTACTCTTGCTTAATGTGGCCTACATGTCCATTGAAATCAATGCATATAAATATATTTTCTCCCAAAGGAATTCATTGCACCATCTCATCCATTTGATCCTAGTATTGTTCTTTTTCATGATAATCCAAACCAACTTGCGGACTTTTGTGAAGGCTAATGTATTATTATTTGAATTATGATTGGAATGAAATAAAATTATCCAATTCAAATTTTGGAGGGGCAAATTACTTCAATTCTTTCTATATACCCAAAGTTGTGCGTGTTAATTGGATCAAGGAGAAGTTTGGGAGCCACGAGAACACGACCATGTCAGACACCCTTTCTGTTCGCTCCTCGAGTGGAAGTAAAAATGTGGCTTGCCCCGAACAGTTTTTAATGAAACTTCTAGTTAGCCAAATTTAGACTTTTTCTTACGTTGTTGGAAATCAATATGTAATCTCGTTTGATTCCGTATTCATCGTCCGCCTCATTGGTAACAAATATCTAGTAATATGCTTGGAGTTGGGAGTTTCTGGTATATAGGGTTGCCTTGCTAGGTAGTTTTTAGGTAAGATTTCTCTACTCTCTTCAAGTGGGTTATTGTGTGTGAACTGCCAGAACTTTTCTCCTGTGGGATTCAAAGAACAGATTTCTGGAATTGTTGAGGTCAGGTAATTGCTAAGATGAAATTATGATTTAGGATTTTTGTGCAGTTATTAGATACTTACAGTGAGTACAATTGTATGTTGTTTCTTATGCTTCTTTACATTTAGCCAAGATAAGCGCTAGATTCTAATCCTATGATGAAAAAGGAGCTAGTTTATGTTTATACGGTCATTGTTGCTCTGTGTTCACTTGGAAACATGTGGTTTATCATTACGCACGTACGAACGAATTGGTGGCACTTGAACCTTACATCCTCAATGCGGCAATATCTGCTGCAAGTATTTCATTTTGCAGATGTGTGTGCTAGGAATGTTAAAATGTTTTTCTTTATAGGGGTTGAGAACTTGGACGATAAAAAGTAATAGTCGTAACTCTTAAAAGGTAGGTGTCATGATGATCGGGGTGTTCGTTCTCTGATTTAGATCTTGTTGTGTTTTAATTGTAGGTTAGGTAATAAAATCGTCATTTATGTGAGCCATTCATTATGTGGACTGAATGAAATGCCTAAATGCACTCCAATAATACCGAGTTGCATCACCTGTCATTTATGACCGAAGTAGGGCTGTAAATGAACTGGGCCGTTCGCGAACTATTCGAGGCTCGGTTTGGTAAAAGTTCGTTCGAGATCGATTCGTCTATTAAACGAGCCGAACCTAAACTTCAAGTTTAGACTCGTTCAATAAATGATCCGAACCCGAGACTAATAGTATTCGGCTCGGCCAGGCTCCCGAACCTTGGTTAAAAGAATATATATTATGTCAAAATAAATATTAATAATATATTACTGAATAAAATGAGAAAATAAAAGAATGTATGTGTGGAAAAAGTTTAAAAATGTAGATTTACCTATTATTATTTAGATTATTTAGAGTGGAAGGCAAAAAATGGAAATGAGCGCTATCGAGTCCGATTTTTATGGTTCGGCGAACCCGAATTCGAGTCTAGATTCGGTTCGATTCGGCTCGTTTAAGATCAACCAAAGTATTTTGAAGTCGCTTGAAAAGCCCAAGCCCCGATGTGTCATCAACCTTTATGAACCCAAAGAAAAACTCCTCCACGCTAACTTTCCTTTCATCCTCAACATCCACACATCTCATAACAACTGACATTTGCTCTTCGTGACTTAGATCTGGAGTACAATCAAGGATAACTGAAAAGTACTCTACCTTTACAATCTTCTTGAAGATTTTCTCCCTAATCTCATTCGCCAACAAACTTATCAATTCATTTTGAATTTTGTGACTGAGATAATGTTTTTGGATTTCTTTGTCTACCACACACCGAAGATGCTCTTGCATAACCAGATCAAATTTCCCAACAAATTTATTAAATTGACAAAAAACTCATTATTCTTCTCATAAATCTTTTCATTAGTCCATCGGAATGATAAATTATTGTGGGAAAGAGTTTCCACAACACCAATAATTTGAACTAGTATCATCTTCCAACGAACCCTCTCTTTGTCAATTAGTTCTTCCATTTTTTGTCAATTGTTTCTTTTTTTTTGGAGTCTGTTTCGCAAGTCCACCCACCTCACGACATTAACAATGTGTTCCGGGTTCCTCTGATGCCCTCTAAGCTTTCTAGGAAGGTTATGCCAATCATTAGGTCCCTCTTCGGCCAAATTAGTTGTCATTGATTTAGACTTGAACAACTTGCAACAAAAGCTAAAGACCTTGTTCAACTCATTTGACTACACAGGCCACTTCTTTTCTTGTTTCTCACCATTGGGAAGATCACAATTGTAAAAATTGGAAGAAAATTGTCTCCCACGAGTACTTTCTTTAGGGGACATATCATTTTCTCTTAAAATCTTGATAGGACCTTGTCGAACTAACATTATCCTCTTATTGTCATTAATATCTCCTCACAATCCCAGATCATAGTTCACATCAACATCTTTCTCAAGGTCTAGCATAGTTTCATTTTCTTCATTTACAGCTCCGTCGCCAACATTATCTTGCATAGGAATTGGAACTTCATTATGCTCATTCCTAGATTCTTCATTGGCTACATCAACACCTTCATTAGTAACATTCTCGTTATTATCATTCATGCCTTCATCTTTTAATTTGTCATTACTTGCTTCTCCAACTTGAGCCGAGAGTAGAGTTACTTGTTTTTTTGCACTAAAGAGGTTAGAGATTGAACCAGCTAATGATTTTGACATTGCATCTTTCTGTTGCTTGACTTTTCTATTAAATGATTCGGAATTTTGTTTTCGAACCGTCACTCTAGTCTTGTTGTTATCGTTCTTCGTCATAGTAGTACGTATAGACAAACATGTGTCATACTGCTCTAGATCAATACAGTCCAATACAAACTAGAGAAAAAACATATATCCATAAATGAATTTAATAACATCTAAGTACATCCACCAGTTCTCTGCATTTAACATGTAAAAATCTAAGCACACCCACCAGTGTTCTGCATTTAACATGTAAAAAACTAAACACACCTGTCAGTGCTCTGCATAAGAAGTGAATACTTATAATTTTGAAGTCTCGCACGCGAACGATAGAGCTGCTATGAGATTGCGTAATGTAAAGTGGTCTTGCAATTCAAATTACGTACATTAGTTACAAATCGAATACATATACATACAGATCAAAAAAAAAATAGAGATATCAAACAAAATATATGCTGATTTGAAATGTTGTAACATTTACAACTCATTATTGTATTCAAAAAAATATACTGGTTATATGTATATGTTTTCGAAAAATATACACAGATCCGAAATGTGTTTCAACTACAGAAATTGTAACTGAGTTACATTTATAACTCATTATTGCAACTGGAATTATTTACAAATCGAATAAATATACACAACTTGTTATTTACAAATCGAATACATTATACATACAACTCGAAGGAGAGGCGCCGCAGACAACGAGCGAGTGATTAGCCGACGGGAAGAGAGAGGCGACGGGCGACGACGGGCAAAGAAGAGAATTGGTCAGGCGACGGGCGAAGGAGAGAAACGGGGAGAGGTTAGGGATTGTTCTATCGAGATGGGAGGGGAAGAATTGTTCGATAGGGAGCTTGGGCCTAAAAACTGGGCTGAATTTTTTTTGTTGCCCCTAGCCCAGAGTGTTGCCCAAGCCCAAGGGCTCTGTGGGCTCACCCTTGGACCGGCCTTGGTTATAAGTCCTCAATAAAAAAAGAAAGAAACTTCAAACCACAACTGTGCAAAAAACAAACAAAGAACAAATAAAGAAAGTTCCTTCATTTCAAAACAACTCCAATAAAAAGCTTATATGTAGTGACAATGTCCTTTGCTGGAAAATTTCTAGTCATCAAGAGAATCTATAATCCCCAGTCCTCAAGAAAACTTCACATCATCATCATCAAAATCTACGATCCAACCAGGAAACTAATTGTTTCAATAGTAACTTGAGGCCAAGTTAAAATTGCATAGATGAAACTCATTGGGGAAGGAAATGACAAAATCAGAAAGAAAAGTAAAAAGATAAAATAGAAAGAGCCCCACACGGAAATATCAAAGCACTGAAAATTATCTTCGGTAGCTGTATATATTTTTCAGGGAATACCATGTACCCAAAACCACTGTTGTGAAAGGCGCGCGCACGAGGCGCCACCAGGCGTAGGGCTGGGGTGTCGTGGGATGCGAGGCGCCACCACGTTCGAGAGGCGCGGTTGAGGTGCAAGGCGCAATCAAGGCTAGAGACACGCACCTTTTTCATTTTAAGTAAAGCCTATTTTTCTAAACACTTCAATCGATCTACCTCTGTCCAGTCCAGTCGAACTCAACCCTCCCTCAAAATTTTCACTCCGGCGCCTGCAGTCAGTCGATCTCTCTCTCTCTCTCTCTCTCTCTCTCTTCGCACTCTTAGTTGATCTCTCTCTCTCTTCTCCCTCTCGGTATTCTCCTCTCTCTCTCTCGTACAATGTATATACTGCATGTATATGTGTATAATATATGTGCAATATATATTACGTATATTTGTGTATAATACATATATACATGTGTGTATATTATGTATATAATATATACATATATGTAATATATTTTGCAAATATGCTTATGTAATATACATACTACATTACACATCATTTTCAAATTTTATGTGGGACCCACATATAACACATATAAGTCACTTATATTTTAGCCATTTGATCAAAGCAATGTCACAGATTGAATGTCTCCCTATCCTATTATATATTAATATTATATTATATTCCCACATTATTTTAATATACTATATTCCTACCCTATTATATTATATACTAACTCTAACTTTAATTTTCT
>NMUG010005361.1:0-13180 GCA_002855965.1 Monotropa hypopitys | reverse complement strand
CTAAAGAATTTAATTAAAAAGAATAATGGAAATCCAAGTCGTTACATCACTTCAGCTTTATTGACGCATCAAACAACTGTTGACCGTCCCGATTTGGTTGCCCGTGTCTTTGTGTCACGCCATGGATTTTCAAACCATTTTTTGAAAACAATTTAAATAAAAGCAGGAGGATCAACACTTGTAGTATCCATGCACTTCTTTTAATTTCTCATTACATCCATTATACAATATGAATAGAAAAGCAGAAGCTAGAACAAATGCCAAATGGCTACAACTGAAGTGCTGAACAGAAAAGAAAAGTGAGAGTATATCTCACCCTCGGGAGCCAACAAAAGAGCTAAGAGAAACCTGCTACAACGATCCGTGAAAACCCAGTAGCTGACTAAGCTCCAAGCTCAATAGTATAGACAAGTCCCAGCAACAACCTAAAATGGGGAGGAACCACGATGGTCATACCACGACTCAGTATATAAACTCCTAACCATTACCAAACATGCACGGGCGGTGCATGCCTAGGAGGGGTCAGCACAAACAAAGGCTGCAAAGAGCTAGAGTAACAATAGTAGAAACAACACCAGAAAAGCTGTAAGGAGAAACACAAGTAGTAAAGCAGGAGAGAGAAGGCAACACAAAGTAGTAAAGGCGACCTAGCTATAGGTCCGTCAACTAATCTCCTCAAGTGCAAGGGGAGTAAAGGTGTCAAACCCTTTGACTAATCCAATTCAATCTCAAATCGTCATAACCAACTCTCTACTAAGGGTAAGAGGTCCACCGTCAAAGTACAAAAACCATAAAAAGACTAAAGTGCACGTAGTGTAAGCCTAGCATAAGACAACAGGGACAAAGGCATGTTGTCGACAAGTGTATCTAACCCAAACTGTAACCTCAATTGAATACTAAAGGCACAACCTCCCAAGTCCGACTGAAACGACCTCAAATCTCGACTCAACCAACCTTACTACTAAAGTACAACAACTCTAAGGATCTAATAAGGATCCCAATCCAATACTGTGCCAAGATATCTACTCAAGATGTGTAAACATAGTACAAGGGACAACAAAGAAGGGTGTCCATAAAATCTATCGAAAATATTCTTTTATTGTTCCAAGGATCACACACCATCAAGTGCTAAGGGGATTCCATTACAAGTCTATCCCAATATGATTTAGATCATCATTCTTACCTTTATTCCACTTTAAAGAGTAATCCGGAATTCCATTACAAGTATATTCTATTTATGTGTTTCATCATTAATCTAGATATATCCCAGGATCCCTAAAGGTCAAGTACATTCCGTATTTATTCGAAGTTCATTGATTTAATACAAATCCCGGAATTCCTAAAAATCAAGTACATTCCGTATTTGCATATTTTATTCATTCTTTAAGATAAATCTCGGAATCCCTAAAGATCAAGTACATTCCGTATTTACCCAAGTATCATTGTAACATTGATAGGGCAAGGTTGGTCTAGTAGCTCGTCAACATACTAGCCAAGCCTAATCCATATTCCCCAAAAGCCGTTAGGAGGGCTCACGTAGCCCCCTTTGTGCACAAAGTCGTGGGTGGAGCAACCACCCCGGGAATCCCTAAAACTCAAGTACATTCCTGCTTAAGAACATATCAATCCCCGTATCATTGTTACAAATATTATCCTGGGAATCCCTAAAAATCAAGTATATTAATGGATCATCATCACAAGTTTACTATGCCGGGAATCCCTAAAGATCAAGTACATTCCCGCATAGAAATAGTCCAATCATAATCATGGTCATCAATTACATCCATGAATCGTCATTCTTGTTTTCATTTCATAATTTACATGTGATGGATTCAAGGTTAAGTATGAGTAGCCCTCGTGGGGCACATCCTCAATATTGGGAGTTCATTTGGTATTTTAAACAGATTGTTGTCTTCCCGTCTTTCAATCTCAACCTTGACCACGTCAAGGCGGGGGACTAACTCAAAATATCCGCCTTTCCAAGTTGATCATTAAATTCAATGTCAACGACAACGAGCCCAAGTGGTATCAATGGAATAGTCTATACCTCTAACTTTGGCGATGCCGAGGGAGGTCTACGCAATCAAGTGAAGTCGCCACAATTTCGTTTAAGGTTTATCTCAAAGGATCCACATTCATAACTTTGTAACATTTAACCCATCGCGATACAACCCAAGTCCTACGACTTATTCAACAATGTCAAATTCTCCCAAAGGCCCATTTGTGATATGCTAAGCCATTTTATCGACCATGTGGCGTCTATGAATTTATGGGTAACCCACTAACCATTCAATCACTAATCGACACTCCCAACATTATTACTCCCAACATCGATACCTATCGATCCAAAGTTTATATAATTCTACCAAGAGAATTCTAATTTGCCGCAAAGATGACACAAGGGGGAACCGATATGAATTTAAGCACAAGTATGGAAACTAAATACACACGCACGCACACGTTTGATAATGATCAAGAATTTACCCATCGGAGCAATCGCCGGAAAGTCGTCGGAAAGTTGCTGGAAAATGTTACCGCAAATCAAACCCGTCACCGCATAGATCGCCTCATCTCCTACAACGTTCCTTAAGACCGCACCTCCATAGATCTTTTCCGGAAAGTCGCAAGAGTTTGAAAAGTCACTGGGGGTGAAACCATGTAGGTCACCGCATAGCCCACGCCAAGGGGAACAATGTTTCTTCTTGGAGAAACTCCATTGCTCGATGTTGAAGGATCCTCAAAAATTCAAATCTCGTCGGATGGATAAGTGGTTGGCTTTAATTGAGAGCTAGGAGCAAGGGGAACAACCTTTGTTCTTTGAGAAATTTCATCCAAGGCTTGGAATCCCTTGGATTCGAAGGAGAAAGAAAAATCTCCATTAATAGAGGAAGAGAGAGATGAGAGAGCTTTAGGGTTCCAAAATGAGGAAGAAGGAGGGTTGGGGCATTTTTAGGGGATAAAAACATGTTAGGGCAAAATTATCAAAGTGCCCCACACTTAAAACATTCAAAATCACGCATTTTAGCAGACCGTCATCCGGACAAAAGTCACGGTCGTCCGGACGAAACCCATGGTCCGGATAAAGACCCCAATGGTCTGGACAAAACCTTCTGAACCAAAATTTCATTTTTTTGGGACCCGTCGTCTAGATGAACATCAAGTGTGGTCCGGACGAAGCTTGCAGAAAAACTTCAAAATGCGACAGAAAAGCCCCGAGCCTTCCTAAACCATCGAAGGACACCTCCTGAACATTCTAGACACCGAAATGACATTTCAAGGCTATCCCTTAGCCTTTCTCGAGGTCACGAACGTATCAAATGATCGACAAACGACGAGCGAACAAAGGACGATCAAACTTCAATGATCCGAATAAGAATAAAATTTGCGTTGGGGAGGATCAACCTACAAGGACTCCTTCTCAAGGTCCACCCAACCTTTTTAAGATCTCGAATGCTCTAAAGTTCAACGAATTATATTTTATTTCCTCAAAAATCGAATTTTAAAAGAAATGAAAATTCAGGTCGTTACACTTTGAGTTAAAGAGAAAGGCATTGATAAAGGAAATATAACAAAATAAGGTGTTCGGTAACAAGGTTGCTCATGTCTTCACTATTTAATTTCAAAATGTGGCCTTCCACACATGCATGCACTTTTTTTAAAGGACTGAATAAAATCCAAACATGTGCTCAATTAGACAATTTAGTCTATGCTGTATTTCCAAATCCAAATGACGATCCTATGTTGTTTGAAACCATCAAGAATTGTATGGTGCATGGACCATGCGGTGCTCAAAATCCATAGGCACCGTGTATAGAAAATGGAAAATGCACTAAACGATACCCTAGAGACTATGCAGAATCAACCACCATGGATGAAAATGGATATCCAATCTACCGTCGTCGTAATAATGAGAAAGTGTACACTATGAGGGGCCAAGAAGTTGATAACATGTCGTACCATACATTCCTTATCTATCCAGTCTGTTTAATTGTCATATTAATGTAAAAGTTTATGTCGGACTAAGATGTGTGAAGTACATTCACAAGTATATTTACAAAGGTTACAATCGTGCAACAATGATGCTCGGATCAATTAATGAAATTAAGCAATATCTCGATGCGAGGTATATTGGACATCCAGGAGCTGTATGGCGAATAATTGGTCATCATATGCATGAAGAGCTACCGATAGTTATATGATTGGCACTCCACTTACCTGGAATGCATCGTGTTGTTTTGAATCCCATAGAGTCGTTACATAGTATTGTCTCTAGAGCATCACAAGAAAAATCATCTCTAACTGCATTTTTTGCATGGTACACTTCCAACCCGAATTCTACACCCTACACCTGCCAAGAATTTCTAGAACACTTTGTCTGGGACACGACAAATGATGTGTGGACTCCAAGGGAAAGGGGATATGCAATCGGTTGGATGTACTTTGCAAGCCCTAATTGCGATGAGAGATTTTACCTGTGTTTTCTTCTAACTATTGTCAAAAGACCAAAAGCTTTTGAAAACTTGCGCATGGTAAGCAATGTTACCATGCCTTTTATTCAATATGTGTAGCCAAAGGCCTTTTATAGGATGATGATGAATGGATACAATGCCTTAAAGAGGCTGCAGTAATGAAGTCTGGATATCAATTGTGAAGGTTGTTTAGTTTCATTCTCACACAATGTTCCCCACTACAACCATTAAAATTGTGGAAGCGAATCTATATGCAAATATGTGATGATTTGGATCATACGATTCGCACATTATTTAACATTTCTAACCCAACTGATGCGCAAGTTCAAGATTATGGTATGTACCTTCTTAATGGACTATAACTTGTATTTTTAATACAAGTTACAACTAATTTGGACTGTAACTTGTGTTTTTAATACAAGTTACAGCCAAATTTGACTGTAACTTGTATTTAAAAAACAAGTTATAGCCATATTGATCTGTAATTTGTCTTTTAAACACAAGTTACACACAGATTACAGTCCACCAATGTGGCTGTAACTTGTGTTTAAACACAAGTTACACTCCAATGTGGCTGTAACTAGTGTTTAAATCAAGTTATATTCCATCAAATTGGTTGTAACTTGTGTTTACATACTAAATTGTGTTTTAAACACAAGTTACAGTCCATCAATTGGCTGTAACTTGTGATTAAACCAAGTTACAGTCCACCAAATTGGCTGTAACTTGTGTTTAAACACAAGTTACAATCCATCAATTGACTGTAACTTGTGCTTAAACCAAGTTACAGTCCACCAAATTGGCTTTAACGTGTGTTTAAACACAAGTTACAGACCACAAAATTGACTGTAACTTATGTTTAAACCAAGTTACAGTCCACCAAATTGGTTGTAACGTGTGTTTAAACAAAAGGTATAGACCACCAAATTGACTGTAACTTGTGTTTAAACCAAGTTACAGTCCATCAATTATGTTTAAACACAAGTTACAGACCATCAAATTGACTGTAACTTGTGTTTAAACCAAGTTACAGTCCATCAATTGTGTTTAAACACAAATTAGAGACCACCAATGTGGCTGTAACTTGTGTTTAAACACAAGTTACAGCACACTTGGATAGGTTACAGTCCAAATTGGACTGGTTATATGTAATGTAACCTATTCAATTGTGTTGTAACTTATCCAATTGAACAAGTTACAGTCCAATTGAACAAGTTACAGTTCAATTTTTAGACTGTAACTTGTCCAAAAAACAAAAGTTACAGTTGATTTTGGACTATAACTTATCTTAAATGAACAAGTTACAGTCCAATTGAACAAGTTACAGTTCATTTTTCACTGTAACACATCCAAATTGGACTGTAACTTGCCCAATTTGGATTGTAACCTGTCCAAATTGAAAACAAAGCAACGATATAGGGTTACAAAGTAAGGATCTAGGGTTACAAAGCACAGCAGGATCTAGGGTTATAGTCAAAATGAAGAAATAAACTAAAAAACGATCTAGGGTTTTGACGAGAAATCAAAACTTATCAAAGAAATGAAGAGATGAAGATTTCCTCACCTGAGCTGAGAGAAGTCGCCTGAGCTGAGAGAAGTCACCGTCGCCTGAGCTGAGGTCTGGTTTTCGAAGAAATGCACCGAAGTCGCCATCGCCTGAGCTGAGTTTGAGCTGAATACGAAAATGGGACTGGAACGGGTACGACATCTTTTATTTTGGGACTTAAAAAATGGGCTTGTTTTGGGGACCGGCCCAAAAGAACCCCTTGTTACTGTGGCTTCATTTGGAATTACATCACTATTACTAGAAGGTAGATTTACTACACATTTGACATTTTGTATTCCCTTAGATGTGTTAGAAAATTCTATTTGCGGGTTTACAAAGTAATCTTTGCAAACCGAGTTGTTTAGAGAATCAAAACTCATCATATGGGATGATGTTCCTATGCAATATAAACATTGTGTTGAAGAAGTTGACTGCACACTACGGGATATTTGTGATAATAACAAACCATTTGGTGGTATCACTATGGTTTTTGGTGGTGATTTTTGTCAAATTTTACCGATGGTACCCAAAGGAGTTAGAGAGGAAATTGTCAATGCATCATTGAGGTGCTCTGATCTGTGGAATGACATACATGTTTTGTCTTTGAATATAAACATGCAATTGGATACAACAGATCCTCAAAATACAACTTTTGTAAACTTCTTGATGGAGATAATATTTCATAATATTTCATATTTTATGAACTATTTTGTACATTTCTCATATTGATTTTTTTCTAGATTGGCACCAATCCTCAACAACGGGTACAACTTCCATTGTCATTACGTAAATGCCAAGATCTAAATGAATTGCTGGCGATGGTATACCCCGAATTGCATGTGACAACTATATCGACTCCAACATTTTTGACCGAATGCACGATTCTATCTACACAGAATGAAAATATGAATGCCATAAATAGAACTATACTTGATATCTTTCCAAAAGATAAATACACTTATTTAGCTACAGACAAGATGTCTACAGATGACGTAAATGATAGCTCGATTACTAGCCGATATCCCAATGAGTATTTAAACTCACTTGATTCCACCGGACTCCACCTTTGAAGCTAGACCTAAAGGTTGGTTCTCCAATAATATTATTACGAAACATTTCCCCAAGAGATGGACTTTGTAATGGCACGAGGATGATGGTAGTTAGGTGCTGCACTCGCATTATTGAAGTTAAGATTTTAACCGGCAAAAAATTTGGAAAACTATCCTTCATACCAAGAATATCATTGACACCGTCAACATCTGAATTTCCTTTTCAAATGACAAGGCGTCAATTTCCAATCCGATTGTTAAGGTGCACATCTTTTGATCGTATAGTTGTTCTTCTCTTGAAACATGAGCAAGATTTCACGCCAAATATTGTTTACCCTAAGGTTTTGTTGTAATTTCATGTGCCAAATAAATGCAACAAACAGGTTACATGTTATTAAGCATTTCATTCTGACAGTGAATAAGTATTTCTACTTATAAAAGAAATAGCTACCAAATTATTTTTTGCAGGATTGGGATCGATATGCTTTCGAGATGAAGAGGATCAATACAACTAAATTGAGACAATGGCGAATCAATAAGGTAACTATAGTCTTACTTTCACTTTCCTCAAAATTGTTCTCATATCAATATCTATATTCTAATTTTTTTGTTCTTTAATTAACTAGATTGTTGTGCATGCTCACAATTGGTACATAAAAGTTGATACAAAGACGTTCCGTATAGTTATGATGAGGATGTTCAGAGGCATTCAAGATTAGATATAATTTTGTACTTTTTTGTAAAGATGGTTTCATTTTATTTCACTTTTTTGCGAATTACATTTGTTCTTTTTATTTTCATGTTTGTAAATAACAAATACATTTTTTTTTTGTGTTCTTATTAATCGTTTATCAAGATCTAAGTTGAAATCTAATGATTATTGGTCACTATTATCGAACTGTGCCTTCGGGCATGAGTATGCGCTAGTTATCTAATATTAGCACAATTGATGTATATTTATATTTTTACATTAGTTTAAGTCAACCCAACATCGTCTATGCCGGCACCATATGACTACCAAGAAAAATATGAATATGTATTCATCCTGTATTTACACATTTTAAGGGGATCACCGGCCTTGCTGTGGTTCACTTTCCACAATCATATGAATTGGCTTTCATTAAATTCATCAAAATGATCATTTAACTATCGTATGGCTATGTCCGAAGATTTATTTGATTATCTGTTGAATTTTTGAAAACCAACTTTTAATAATTATAAAATTGTCTTTCATAAATTCATTTAATGACCTTTTGACTAATGTATGGCTATGTCCTACAAGTCATTTGATCATTATTTAAATTTTTGATGACTTGACCATTCAACTTGTAATACCATTCAACTTGTAATACCGGTATCCTATTATGTAATACCGTTCAACTTGACCATGACAACACAGTATCTCTATATATAGTAAATCTATTTATTTTCACATCTCTCTTTTCCCTTAATATATCAAAGCATAAAAAAATAATTCCTAGTTTCAAATCTTCGCAGAAATCAAGTAACTAGATGACTTGAATCGAAGGTTTTGGGCTAATATCGAGATGGTGGTGATCAACCAACTAAACATACAATTTCCTCGAATTCCCCAACTCGTCGGGAGGGCCAAGTTAACTCCCATTGCACAATGTCGTGAATGCATAGCATTCAGGGATCAAAATCCCATAAAGTAGCCAACCTCAATACACTCTCATATTTTAGGGTTATTAATCTAATAATTATCTTTTCGTTTACAAATTCCGATATGATTGGGGAAATTCCTCCTAATCGCACGATAAGACCCAAAATATGAGTTATACCAAAATTTATTCAACACTTTTAATTGTCGGTTCAAATATATGGAAACACATACTAAACTCACTAATTGATCAATTCAATTAAAACCCACCATTTGTCCCAATTTGATTCAAGACTCAAAAGTTAGAGTTTTACATAAAATTGGAGGCTTTCAAAATCGAGCATAGAATTGGCAAATTAAAGTTGTAGGGAGTTCAACAAGACCTACTCAACATATACACATGATTAATTGAAGGATAGATACAACCCATGAGATCTAATTTTGAAAATATACATACACACATAAATTTTCATGAAAAACTTAGAGAGAGGAGGAGAAAACCAAAGATAGATACAAAAGAGATTAGAATCTCTATCTCAATCGAAGATCTGTAAAACCCTAAGTGAGGGTTCGAGCTCCAATGGCAAAACCAAGATCGTAGCCACGTAGAGATAGAGCCGTAGATCGACGTTTGTGAAGGCCATTTGCCTTGAATCCCCAAGGATTGATTGTGAGAGAAGAGAGAAGTGAGAGAAGAGAAAGAGGGAGAGAGAGAGAGGCTGCCGAGAGTGAGTGTGTGAGAGAGAGTCCGAAATTACCTTAAGGTTACCTCTCAAACACTTACATACACTCACATAACCCAGAAAGTTACCAAAATGCCCCTACACTTAAGTCCCCAAATTTGCCGAATAGTGCATTTCGATATATGCCTAAGGAATATATCGAAATGCACTCACACTAGGCTTGCCGCAGCTATACTATATATCGATATATGTGAGCCTTGCATATCGATATAGAATGCTCAGGGATCATCTCCCAAGGTATGTGCATTTCAATATGCACACAGTGCATATCGAAATGCAAACCCTACTACACAGCTTCAAGAATGATGCATTTCGATATGCAAGAATGCATATCGAAATGCAAAGAAGTCTATATTTAAATGAGGGACAACATATCGAAATGCACTGGATAAGAAACAAAGCATATCGAAATGCATTGCATTTCGATATGATGGGGGAAAGGGGAAGCAGCACATATTAAAATATAGGGTAAAGGGGGAATACTTATATCGAAATGACATCAAGGCAGAGACCATCAGGGGACTCGTTATATCGAAATAAAGGGGACAAGGGGAAAGCTCCATATCAAAATACAACACTGAAGAGGATCAATAGGGACTCCTCTATATCGAAATGCACTTCAAGGGATGGACCCCCACATTCTGATATAGTGTTCTAACATGGAACTCGAAACTATATCCTACTCAAATAAGATTATGTGATTACCAAACGACGTGGCAATTACCCGAGCATTGTCAAACACTATTGAATACAGTCCCGGACCTTCTAAACATTTTTAAATCCAAACATGTGGGTCCCAGGAAGGCCTATTACACCAAATCTTCGAGTATACTCAAAAGGAATTTCACTGAATGGAATATAAAGTCTCAAAAAAAGATATGGAAATTAATTAAAATTTCCAGAGTGTGACACCATACATGTCAATCATATAACACATGTTCACAGAATACACACACACACACCAAAATGCATACAGGTTAAGTCCGAATCTATCATAGACTAAACACTAAACTCGTGCAAAATCTATACATCAATATGCATCCGCTCCCAAATTCTCACAATAGATCATTTTAAGATAATTTCATCTACTTTCCATTTTATTCTTATATCAATTCTAAAATACCTCAATTTAAGATCCTTAAAGCATCTCAATTTTCCAAAAAGATTTCTAGTCATCATTATAAAACAGCCCTCTTTTCAAAATATAGAGTTGTATTCCTTAATCAATTTATCCACCAACACTACCTTTTATTAAGATTTTTCAGAAAAGATTTCCACAAATTCCTTCTTAAAGATAACACCTTTGCATCTTATCTGTAAATATAATTACTACTGGCTCTAAAATTATACGTTGGGTAAACATGTTGTAGAGACATAAACTATCATTGGTCATGTTAGGTCAAGACATACCTCAATCCTTGGTGATAAATATTTCTATAAATCTTATTTCTTCTAGTTCCCAAAGAAATAATTAACACAGATGTTGATACTAATCTATTATTTAATTCCTAAAAACTCTGCTCATGTTGATTTGCCCAAATGATCCTTCTCTCTTTCCTGGTTTTAGTTGAGTCATAGAAAAACCTTGCACAGGATAATAATAATAGCAAGTCAATCTCAAGGAACTTCTCATTTTTAATATATTGATTATTTTATGCCATTCACACTAGTTCCAATTTCCTTAAGGTCAAGTAAATTTTTTCCACTAGATACCACTTAGTCAAAAATAGTACTTAATCCATCCATTATTTCGCATCTTATCATACTTCTTATTTTCCCCCTTTGCCAAATAATTACAATGCTATACACATGTAGTCTTTATTTATCTTATTGTCTCTTAAGTAGATCATTACACAACTAGGAATACTATTTCCAAATAACCACCTTAGTTCACTATATGACATCAAGTCTACCATCCTTAAAACATCATTGATACTTCCCTAGGAAGATTCACTAGGTCGTAGACACTCTATCCATAGGTTTTACAATCGAATCCTTAATTCTTAAAATTTTCATTTATAATAACATGATTATAAACTAAATTTTCTACCAATAATTGGCAACTCTGATTATCTTCAAGAAACTCTCATACCACTAGTATGATTCTACTCAAGTTATACTTATAATTATCCTTAACTCACTTTCGTCAACGTCTATCTTTTCTAATAGATATGTCAATAATTCCGAATTTCTAGTATAAGTAACACAATTCTTGAAATAAGCATTCGATGCTACTATTTCTTCTAACCATGTTCTAACAAAACTAATGTTTATTCAATTAATGCATAAAACTAAGATCTATCTAAATACATGAATTTCTTCTAATAGACGTAAATGTAACTGCCACCTCATCATGAGTGGCTTGAACATCTTGCTGAGTATTTTTCATTGCTTTTGCAATCATTCGTGAACATGCCTATTTCATGTGGCCAAACTGTCCACATTTGAAACATCCAAGAAGTTTCTTGACAGCAACTGTACATTCCTTAACAATATGCCCTTCATATTGTATATGTAACATCTCTTATCTAATGAACAGGACCTTGAAATTCTTTTACCTCTTCCAGATATCTCAACTATCCTATGTGGACATACCATTCTTGTGTGACCCAACTACTTACATATGTAATATCTAGGATATTTAATTAAACAATTCTTTGCAACATGTCCCCTTTGGTTGTATTTACAACACACCTTTTGCTGCTGAATTTGCTTAATAGATTGAGATGAAGAATCCCGGTCTATCTGAAAATTTTGCCCATAATAGGACTTACTATTGACCTCCACTTACTGAGATTGTACTCCAATCCTAAGCTTCTTAGAAATTTTCCCTCTTTCATTGGCTTCCTCAATATTCCACTTCAGTGATGACATCTCATTCCTCACTTGATTATAGTCATACTCTATGATATCACTAGCCATATAACATAAAGATACATGAACAAAATCACATATATGACAAATGCTAATGCTCTTTACACTATACTTGATGACATCCTATCGTCCATTGTGCCAATTGGCTCAACAAGTCTACAAAATCTTCTCAAAACTCTAGTTCTAATACCAAAATATGTCATGACCCAATCCGGATAATTATCAAGTTAATTACCCTGGATAATGATGTGACAGCATCATAAAAACACAACTATCTAATAAAAACTCTAAATAAACAAAGCCATAAAACTGGAAATGAAATCCTTTTATATACAAGTACACACATGATACATACTAGGCTCAACAAATTTGGCAAAACAAAGCCATGTCCCAACCAACAAACTGAAATAAAATTAATACAACATACTCTAATACATCAAATGAGATAAGATCTCATACAACTCAACTCACCTACTAAGTGACAACAAAAAAGGACCATAACTTCTATTACCAGACAAGTGGACATCTAGGACAATATTGATCACAAATCACCTGAAAAAGAGCGTGTATAAAACACATCAGCAACAATGATTCAGTGAATGCTATGGAGTAGTATTAATAAGAGAGAAACAATAGTTATGGATCAAGTAAACTGTTACCGACTTTTCATGTTGGCATTTTTCCGGAACCAAATCAACTTGGTAGAATATTTGTATAGGATCTTTTATTGATCTTATTTTCAGTTTGGGTTGGGGTAGCATAGGTAGATGCTCCTTTGTCCAAGCTTTAAAGATTCGGATGTGGCTATTCGGCAACACATTGAAGTTATTGTGGCATTCAAAGGTTCAAGATTTACTCTTCATTTGATATCTTATTTA
>NMUG010005360.1:0-13180 GCA_002855965.1 Monotropa hypopitys | reverse complement strand
CGTCTATAGTAAAAATAGGTTAAAACATACATTGTAAAGTTTTTTTTTTGTATGTAGTCAATTTATATATTCATCTATATTCATATATGAAAAAACATATTATATTTTTATTTATATTAAAAATTGTATTAAAAATATAGACAAAAAATAGAATACATTATTTATTATATAATATTTATATTAAAAAATTTTAATCGTGCCCGTACCATGCTCGTGTCGTGCTCATGCTCGTGCCGTGTCGTGCCCATGCCATGTCCGTGTCCGTGCTGCAAAATTGTGGCCCGGCCCACAAAAAATTATGTGCCCGTGCCATATCGGCCCATACCGTGTCATGTCGTATCGTACCCATTCTAAACGTGTTGTGCTCGTACCGTACCCGTGCTGGTCTGGCATGTTTGACACCTCTAGATATGCGCAAATATATGTTGATCATATCATCCAATTACATGGAGTGCCAATATCTATTGTAAGTGACAGAGATCCGAAATTTGATTCGAGAGTAAGTTTGTAGTATGCACTAGGGACAACGTTAAAGTTTAGTACGACGTTTCATCCGTAGATATATGGTCAGTCTGAGCATACTATTTAGGTATTGGAAGATGTGATTTGGACATGTGTTCTAGATTTTGTAGGTAGTTGGGATTCATATTTACCATTGATGGAGTTTGTGTATAATAACAAATTTCATAGTAGTATTGGTATGGCTCCTTATGAGGCATTCTATAGGCGAAAATGTAGATCTCCGATCTATTGGAGTGATATTGGGGAAAGATAGTTATTGGGTCTAGAGTTGGTTCAACCGATAACACATAGTGTTCGGTTTATTCAGAAACATTTAAAAGTGGCATAGAGTTAACAAAAGAGTTATGCAGATAAACGTAAACAAGATTTTCCAGTTGGTGATTATATTTTTATTCGAGTTTCACTATGGAAAGGAGTTATTTGGTTTCTGGGTAAAGGTAAGTTAGTGTCACGGTATATTAGGTCGTATGAGATAGTGGAAAGAGTTAGGGAAATTGTGTACCATTTTGCATTACCAGTAGAGTTATCACGTTTGCATAACATTTTTTATGTTTCGATGCTTTGAAAGTTTATTGGGGATACATCGACTATTCTGGGATTAGTGCTAGTTGAATTAAATGAGAATCTGACACATGAAGAGAAACCGATCAAAATTGTGAACATGAAAGAACAAAAATTGCATATAAAAATTATACCATCAGTTAAAGTTGTTTGGCTACATCACGGGGTTGAGAAAGCCAAATGGGAAGGGGAATACAACATGAGGAAACAATATCCATATCTCTTTGGGGCAGATTTATTTTAATTTCGAGGATGAAATTTCCTAAGAGGGGGAAATTGTAACTCCCGTCTTAGTAAATTAGTCATAAATTTAATTAATCGCAAGTTAATTGTGTTTTAGTGTTAGTATGTATTTTCGAAACAATCAGGATTACGTTATGTTCTCTAGATATTGGCCCAATAGGGCCGCTGTATACTGAAATGTGTCAAAGGGCAGGGGTTCCCATATCAAAATGTGGAGTCACTATTGTTTTGATTTTGAACAGATACTGAAATAGGACATGATCTATTTGAGCATATACAGAAATAAAGGAGAGTTGTCTATTGAGTTTGGCCTTAAATGTGGCCTATATCAAAATGTATGACCAAGAGGTGATATATATCGAAATGTAATGGGGATGGGTTGAGCCTTATTCCGAAATATTAACCCATTGTTCATTATGTTTGAGTGTAATTCACAGTGTGTCACCAAAGGGTAATTGTATATCGAAATGCAATAGAAAATGGTGTATACCTAAATATGGTGTAATACAAATCGATATGTAAAGTATTATGCCAGGTGTGGAACATGCATAAAACGGTGGTTTTATTTGTATGCTCAATCAATAAATAATTGGTACAAACACATTTTCCATATCCCTTGTAAACTCAAGACTTGGAGAGAGAAAGAGAGAGAACTGTCGAGAGAAGGAGATAAAAAAGGAAAATTTAATTGAGGCTTGAGAAATCACGCAAATCTGGGTAAGAGTTCCGTAGTGCTTTATATAACTCATAGTTGTGTGTATTATTTTGATTTTTGTGGGGTTTTACATGTGAGTTGGGGTTGAATTGAGTTTAATTTTGAGTTGGGGTATCTAATGGGTTTGATGTAAATTAGGTTGAGATTGATGCATTTTAAGAGGTTGTAAGGTATTTACCTTGATATGAGCAATAATTGATGCATGTAAAATCTATTGTGAAGGATAATTTGGTGGTTGTGAGTATAATTAGTGTTAAATTGTGTCAGGGGAGAAGATGAACAATATCCATACGATTTATGGGTTTTCAAATTTAATTGGCACATTTCGAAATATGGATAAACCACATACCGAAATGTGATGTCGGTTCAGGTCAATAGAAATGCAGGATGGTCAATCGAAATGTATGCTTATGGTATAGGATTAGTATGTTCACATTTCGATATGTGATTGGATCATATATCAAAATGCATGTAAATAAGGGTACATCAGAATGTGATATACTGACTGTATATCGATTGGTAAGGGCAGGACATATATCGAAATACGATTTGATGCATATCAAAATGCATGAGCTCTATTGTGGTTCAACAGTGAGCTGGGAAAATGGAAAATAAAAATAAGAACAATAAGAATAAAATAAAATAAAATAGAAAAGAAGGAAATAAATGAATAAAAAAGGAATGAATAAGGCAATGGCTATTTATGACTTGCAATTGTTTTATTGCACTTTTAATTTATTGTTCAAGCTATATTTGAATTAGTTATTAATGTTTTAGCTTGGACAGGTGAGGAGGCAAGTGATGTTGAACCCCCAAAGGAATAAGGGATCGACAATTCGGTATAAAAAGCCACTGTGAGTATGTTTATTGTGATTTCGTTAAAGCTTTAATTATTATGTGCAAAAGGTGTAATGTGTAGATGCGTGTCTATGAAAATATGTAGTCGTGTGACTATGATATGTGTAGACATGTATCTATAAAAATGTGTAGTCATGTGACTATAATATGTGGTCGTGTGATCATGGGTAGACGTACCAAAGCACCATGTTATTGTGCAAAGCTGTGTTTATATGATTTTATTCCTTGTGAACTACATATGTAGTATTTACAGTAATTGTTAATTCTTTAAAGTTCTGTACAATTTACATATTTTTGTGTTTCCTATTTTTGGATATCACAGATCTGGATGATGGATATAGAAAGGTCCACTACTAGTCCGAGGGTTTAAATTACAGGATAACATAACTAGGTTTCACTTGTACTTCATCACTTGTACATTTTCCTAGAATGTACTAGATCAGGATGTGTATGTTTATGCTTTGACTAAGAATTAGCATGATGTAATAAATAGTTCATTTCACTTTCTGTTTAAAACTTTGAATTTGCGTTGCTATTTAGTTGTCTCTTTTTAGACAATAAATTGGTTGCATGATTTCTTTATTTAATTAAATCTGAATGGAGCATGATTAGGGTAAAATGAAAGATTGATTAGAAATTATAATGTGGTCTCTTAATGACCTAGTTTGATAGTATAATCATGCTTGTGTGCCGCATCCGTATGATACAACCTCATTAGAGTTGTGTGCCAGGATGGGTCATAACATGCCATGTCTACTCGGCAAAACCCATGAAGGGTCTCTGCCGCACTATTTTATGCTCGACAGTGCATCCCTTCAACTCGACAACATCTCGAAAGACCTTGCTGCACACCCAAAATGACCAGAGCACCTTTGTTCCCTTCTTTTCAGAGTGGAAAACCCTTGTAGTGCTCGACCAAGTCTTTTTCTGTCCAGACTAGCACTCAGCTGCACTGAAACAGTCTTAGTTGTAATCCAGCAGAATGCCTTGTGATCAGCATGCCCTTGAACATGTTCAAGCCCTTGAAATATGCCTAGCAGAATTTCCAGTTGCCCGACATACACATTTCGGACACTTGCCTTGATCAAGATAGTGATTGTCGACCTCCCTAATGGCCAGAGCACTTGTGCTTGACTAATCATTGTTCGTTCTTTGGAATCTAAGATGTTCTTACTAGACGAAGCATTAAATTTAGTAGGCATTTGGACCTAAACACTTGTAACCACATTTCAACCTATTTCGACCATTCAAAAATCTGAAACCAATAGTTCCCGCACTGCCATTGTTGTCATATAATCCTTCTAGTTTGACTGATACACTGGTATAACTTGGTATTCCCGCTCAACATCTGGGAGACCCAATTGAATCATTGGCAGCTCGACAGTCCATTGTTCAACTACAGCTTGTGTTCGACCAAGACTTGTTGTTTGAACCTTCTGATTTTTTGCTCAGTAGAGCTTATTCAGCTCGACCACAACTTGTCTGACTATTTGGCCCATTATATGCTCACCCGAGTGGCCTTATGTGTTCGGTCAAAGTCCCTCCAGCCCTTTTGTGTCTGGCCAGTAGCCCTTGGCCTTTATTAACCTTGACCATGGTGCCCTTTGGCTAGAGAGCCCTTTGGCCAGTGAGCGAATAGTAAGCCTTCGGCGATTAAGCCTCTGGTATGTATTGTGTTTGGCCATAGACCTACGGCCTTGTTTAGTGCGATGAGTAGACCATGCCCTTGTTGTGCTGGGGCAGTGGTCCTCAGGCCTAAGAGCCGGTCGACCAAGTTTGGTCCAGAAAATCTCTGTTCGGCAGTTAGCCTTTAGCATCTCGACAATGTTAAAATGTGAAAAAAGGGAAATAATGAACTTGTAATTATATTTTAGATCTGGGCTTGGGAAATACTTAAGGAAAAAGGCTAGAAGGAAAGAAAATCTCAAACTCAATCAGGTGAATCTCTATATGCCTTGGTTACTCATATTTATGTAAGCATGCTTGATCATTTTTGGCAAAATACTTTTATGGCTATTGAGCTTCCCACAATAATATGTTGTGATTCACAAAGAAAATGGATAAAGCATGAAAATCGTCTTTTACATACATGGATGAACAATGAACGATTTCACTTGATTATCGGCATGGATATGGCATGATTGGGAAAGATTAATGTTCTACACAGTGGCTCGGCTATTGGGGTGGGGTCTGATACCAATAGGACAGGGATTGGCTATAAGGGGATGATCATGACGAGGTGATCTGGATGATATCATTCCACTATTTGATTATTTTGGGGCTGCTCTCCTATTATTGGTACCGTGGTTATGGAAAAGGATAACACATCCTTGGAACTATGAAAGCGCAACGATGCTATTAAAATGCATGGGATGCGAATGATGATCATGAAATGAAAGGTGTCAAAAATCTATTGAGGTCTTGTGAGCCAAGACGCTGATTATGAGATTCTAGACTATTGAGCCACTTATTACATTGAGAATTGTCTTTTTGAAAGGTTGGAATATTGTTATCCATAAAACTAGTAACTATGGTATATCTTGATTTACTCTAGCATAATGCTTATGTGTTTTTATTAAAAATTTTCAGCAGGGCACGAGGAGGCATAGCATTGGAGGCTTAGAGGATAATCGTTTCATTGTACTCTTTTGATTGTAAAGGCCATGTTGAGCCTCCATTATTATAAAAGGAAAATGTGGGTAATGAAAATTTGTTATGAACTCCTCTGGGTATTTGTTCATGCTTCCGCATTTATCATTTATTTTGTGATGGAATCCCATAACTTATTTTTTTAGGCCTTCGCGAGCTTGCTCGTTGGCCGGTCATGGCCTATGTTTTGGGTTGGGTTGTAATAGGAAGTTCCAAAAAGCAACCTCCTTAGAGGTAAGGCATGCCTCCTCCAAAAGGTCAGTGGGTGTGGCCAACTCAAAAGATGGGACTTCAAAGTCCATAAGACTTAAAGTTTTTTATGGGCCAAAATGTTGTTGCAACTTCGAAGGAATAGTTGCAAAGTGTCCTCTAAAGGACCCGGGTGCGGTGGTTGGTAATCAAAAGAGTCTTCCGGGGACCAATGGTCCTCAAATCCCAAGGGTGGATCTGAATAACAATACGCGGGAGGAGTCATCTAATCATAATAGAGAGCCTCATTGGTGTTGCAACCTTGAAGAAATACTTGCAAGGTATCCTCTAAGGTATTAGTGGATGGTGGTTCGCATGAATAAGGCTCCTCTTGGGACCATTATCCCGGGTATTATTCGATTGGATGTGAGTGATATAATTATTGTGGAGCCATTCGATCATGGTAGAGGGGTTCTTGTGAATACTAACATTCCCTATATAAATAAGAATCGTCATTCCACTGTTGGCATGGAGGTTCTGGGAATGGAGGTTGTGACTCCCCCACGAGATTTGGTCCATGACTAATACAGTGTGGTATTTGGATAATGAGATAAATAGAAAGATATCATTGATTCCGAAATATGTCGGTGTAATTCTCTTCTCTAAACCTATTGTTCGTCTGAATACCAAATATAAAGGCTCTTTAATCCTGTTGATTCCTAAGAATACCAAGTCAAAGGCTTAAAACAATCTATTCCAAAGAATACAGATCGAATGGGAAGACAAGCAAATCTTGAATGATTTCTGATTCAACGATAATTGCCGCCACAAGTTACATCAAGTGGTATAAAATATGTAACAAAGAAACCCCAAAGGGAAAAGAAACAAACCCTATAGCCTTAAATAAATCGGTCTAAAGAAAAGGGAAATAAAAAAGACCTAAAACATGCTGGTCCTAATCAAAAGGTTCGAAAAGTAAAGCCCAAAACACCATACCACTATCCTGAATTGAAAGAATCAATGACGCACAGAATATGCCAAGCAGGCAGATGACGACCGCCCAACAGTTTCCCGAACACTGGAGCTTGGGAACATTGTGTTTCAGCTCCCAAGATAGTCGAAAGTGATTGTCTGGATGATGTGGTTACATCTATGAAGTTAGATGTCCGATAAGATGCTCAGTCGTACTCCTGAAACAAGAATAATGGACATAAGCTAGTTTGCCGAGATGAGGTATTCTGCTTGGGAAACACTATTTGACTTGCGGTGCCAATGCGACACCTTCCAAATACTCTTCAGCTATGCAGTCTGCATCATACTTCCCAGGTTGGAAAGAATTCGACCACAAATTTGCTACATCTTCATCTTCTCCTGAACTATCGCCGTGATAGGGTAAGAGATGTTTTACATTAAATACATCTGAGATGTTGAGATGACTTGGCAGTTTCAGACCATAGGCATTGGGATTGATTTGTTCAATGATCTCGTACGACCCAATCTTCCGAGTTGCTAGCTTGCTATACTCATGCACAGGATACCTATCTTTGGTCAGCACAACCCAAACAAAATCCCCCATGCTAAACTTCACCAGATGCCTCTTCTTGTCGGTTGTATTTTTGTACTTGACCCCAGTTTCAACCAAGTTTTGTTGGACTTGTTGATGAACCTTTTGTAACTCATTGACAAACTCCGTGGCTTTCTTGTGAATCTTTGTCAAACTTGGGATATGGGCAAGATCAATAGGGGTCCGGGGGTGGAAGGCATAATTGGCAATGAATGGACTGACTCCTGATATGCAGTTCATCAATCTATTGAAGGCAAACTCTATCTGGTATAACTTATGGTCCCACGATTTTGGAGTCTCTTCCTCCAAACACCTCAACAAGTTTCCCAATGAACGATTTACCACCTCATTCTGTCCATCAGTTTGTGGGTGGTAGGCACTGCTAAAGTTAAGCTTTGTGTCAATTGATTTCCATAAACATCTCCAAAAATGGCTAAGGAATTTAGAATCCCTATCAGAAATGATAGATGTCGGTAGCCTGTGCAGGCGATATACTTCTATGAAATATAGCTGAGCAATATGAACAACATCATTCATCTTCTTACAGCCAATGAAGTGTGCTATCTTGGTGAACCTATCCACCACCATAAAAATGGAATCACAGCCACATTGTGTACGCGGCAAGCCTAGGATAAAGTCCATGCTTACACTAGACCAAGGCCAATTTGTAATTGGTAATGGTAGGTATAATCTTGTATTTGTTGTAGATCCCTTGGAGACTTGGCATGTTCTGCACCTCTCCACAAACTTAGTCACATTATGCCATAGAGAAGGCCGAAAAAAGAATGACTCACCAACTGATAGGTCCTATCCTTACCCATATATCCTTCATCATGTAACTCCTTAATGATTTTAAGCTATAGGCTAGAATCAGGTATGCACAGTTGAGTACCCTTGAACAGGAACCCATCATACATCACATAATCTGTATGTCGACCTTCCATCACTTCATGAACAATAGGGACAAAAAGCACATTAGTTTCCATAAGTTCACAAAAAGAGTCAAAGCCCATCATCTCGCCACATAGGGTGTTGAGGAGACACGTGCGGCGACTGAGAGCATCAGCCACCATGTTTTGTACCCCAGACTTGTGCCTTAGAGAGAAAGTGAATTGTTGCAGATATAATGCCCACCTGGCATACCTGACTGACAACTTGTCTTGACTATTGATATGTTTACAGATATCATAATGAGAAAACAATATAAAATCACTTTGTGAGAGGTAGGAGTACCAATGCTTCAAGGCTTGAATAATGGTATAGAATTCTACGTCATATGTGCTATAATTTATCCTTGCCCCATACAGCTTCTCACTATAATAGGCAATTGACTGACCTCCTTGGCTAAGGACAGACCCAATTCCAGTTTTTGAAGCATCACAATGCAGTTCGAATAGTTTAGAAAAATCTGGTAAAGCAAGCACAAGAGCGGTAGTCAACTTTCCTTTAATTTCTATGATGCCTGTGCGACTGCCTCCAACCACCTGAACTGGCCAAACCACATACAATCTGTAATCAACATTATAATAGTGTTGAAGTTGGGAATAAATTGTTTGTAGAATGAGGCAAGGCCGTGGAAGCTCCACACATTGTGAATGTTCTTTAGAGTAGGCCATTCCCGTATAGACATAACCTTAATATCATCCACAACAATTCCCCTACTGAATACTATATACCCTAGGAAGAGCACACTGGTCATCATAAATGAGCACTTTTCTCAAGAAGCAAAGAATTGTCCCTCTTGCAACAGAGTTAGAACTTGTCGCAGATACTGTATGTGTATGTTACGATCAGGACTATAAATCAGATTTTCATCAAAGTATACTACTACAAACCTTCTAATAAGAGGTCGAAACAACTGGTTCACCACACACATAAAGGTACTAGGTGCATTAGATAGCCCAACTGGCATGACCATCCATTTAAAAAGGCCCTCTTGTGTCTTGAAGACAGTCTTCCATTCACCATCTTCACGTATATAGATGTGATGATAGCCAATCTTCAAGTCTAACTTGCTAAACACGATGGCCCCACTGAGCTGGTCTAACAAGTTGTCCCAATTGAGTAATGGGGAACCGGTACTACAGTATAATTTTGTTGATTATGCGACTATCTATGCACATGTGCCACGATTCGTCTTTCTCGGGGGTCAGCAGCGTGGGCACAACACAAGGACTTAGACTTCCCATTATGTGTCCCTTATTTATAATCTCCTCTACTTGATACCTCAGCTCTTCATGCTCCTTTGGGCTCATGCGGTAATGTGGGCAGTTTAGTAGGGCAACTTTTGGAACTAGGTCTATCTGATGTTGGATGTCACGCAAATGTGGCAACCCTGGAGGTAGTTCCTCGGGGAACACCTCTTTGACTTATGTGGTCAGGTCCCGCACACATTCAGGAACCTCCTCTTGTTGTTGTTGCTCCTTGCCGAACATGATGTATATTATACCAAATTACCGCCCACTGTCGACCAATTCTTGCTTCTTCACCACCAAGAAATATACTATACTGGATTCCACCATCTCACCGACAAACTTTTGTCTGGTCAGCAAGTTGGGGTTTTTCTCGGACATGGTTAGTGTGTCAGCCAACACCTATACCGATTCTACCCTATCAAGTTACACAACTAAAATGCGAGAAATGAAATAACTAGGATAACTTGGAATGGACTTGTGATGGGATTCCAAGGAGTATCCTTGTATGAAATCAAGAAGAAAATGATGAATGTATATTTATATCAAGAAAAGAAATGGTAACTCATATGCATGTTGTAAGGGCACTTGTTCTAGTAGCTCTTGTTGGTATACTTGACATATGGTTGTTCAGTTGGAGTTATATAGTAGGAGTTAGATCATAGCCTTTGTTATGTCTTGTACATATACATGTGTAGCATGCCCTTCATTCACACACTAGTCCACGCCGGTCTTGAGCATGCTGGACGATAGATATTTCCTACTTTGGCATGATACGCCCTTATTTTTATCCACAGGTTTTGACCCCTTTCTTGGAGGCTTGAATGCATAGAGCTTTGGAAAAGGATTTTTGAATGAAGCCCTCTTTCTATCTTTGTTTTATTTTAGGCTCATGGAGCTTGTAATAGAGTAGGGAAATTGTGACATTTTACACTTATACCTCTTTCTCTCTCCCTAACTCTATGGTTTGGTTTGTACTTCTAATTTAAATTCATGCCTGGATTTTGCATGTTCATATGTGGTTGGGAATGAATGGTGCTTGGATATTTACAAATGATGTTATGATCCATTGTTGTTCACCATTTTAAATGTTTCAAAAAAAAAATTGGTTTGAAAACCCAGGGCGTGACAAGTGCCACTGAGGCACCTTCCAAATACTCTTAAGCTATGCAATCTGCATCAATGACTCTCACTTGGTTTGTATAATGATGCATGAGAAGCTCTCCCGAAGGCATGTCTTGCTAGCATGTGGGGGTGGAGGTCCTTGAATGGTTTCACATTCCCAATAAGAACTCGGGTGGTCATACCACCCTTGATATTAAGGTTTGGGGAATAGATGATTCGAAGCCTCTCAAACAAGTTGGTCCATGTCTTCCCAATGGTTTGAATGATTGAGTATGTGATAATCGTCGCAAGTCATGGTTGGTCAATGTAATTTTTTTGTTTTTTTTGTTTTATATAAACAAAAACAAGAGGAAACAAAATAAATGTGAAATATACGGCAGGGAAAAAGAAAATCTCCAAACTAGTAAACACTTGACTCTAACTTAATTCCACGACAATGACGCCAAAATGCCAAATGCCAAATCCATGTCGTCGTTGTTCACTATAAACAGATCGAATCACATTAATAATTTATAAACATCGAAATAACACTTAGTAAAGTGGTAAGTCCGAGGTCAATCCACAGGAAATTAAAGGAATCAAGGGATTTGCTTGGTATATAGGGTTTGATTTTGTGATAGAGGTAAAAAGACGATACCCTTGGACTTGTTTTTTTGTTTAAAATAAGAAACTAAAACATAAGGCAAGAAGGGAATAAAACTAAGTTAACTAATAGGAATGATCTAGGGATTCCTAACACCTAACCTAGAATATGCTAGACTTCTCAATGACAACACGAGTGAGGGATCACGACCTAGGACCTCACACAAAAGGTTTAGATATTAAGCACACATCATGGGTCAATAGATGGTGCGAGAGATAGAATTTGGTTCTCTTGGACATTTCATCGAACACCTAAGATGACATATCTGCAAGCATGGGTCATGCCAAGGTTAACTGTCTATGACCCATCAAGGAGGTTAACAACCCTCGATTTAGACCTAAATAGACGAACTATCCTAACTTCTATGCAACCTAAAGACCTCAATTATCCAAGAATTATGTAGTTTCTAAGGGAGTTAGTCCATTAAGACATTTTATCAAACACCCAGTGGGACATTACACCAAGCATGAGTTGTGTCAAGATTTATTATCTACAACACATCAAAGTGATTAAAACCACTAAGCTAAGACACTAGACACATACTTAAACCATCCAAACCACATCATTTAAGCACAAATATGAAGAAGTTTAGCACAACCCTATGTCTTGGGGTGTCAGTCACATCATGATCAAACCTGTGAGGCTAGCCCTCCATTAATCCTATTACACCAATGGAAATGCAAGAATACAAACAAAACATAGCATAAATAAATGAAAACGAAATTCATATACAAAATACATAAAAAGTACATAAATAGATAGAGGGAGGTGAGTCTTACAACATTTATGAAGAGTTTTCTTCCCAAACCCCATGGATACAACAAAAAAGAAGAGAGAAGAAGAAGGGAGATAGAGAGAGAAGCTCTCCCCTACTAAGACCCTAACTAAGACATAAAATGAATGAAAACTATATAAATCGTATACATAGTGAGTATATATGATCTCCCATCCAACATGACTAAAAATGCCCTTAATTGGACTGGAAAGTGCATAAAAGACACAAAGGCACCGATATCCAGCGACTCGAGATACAGATACCCTTTACATTGTTTGTCCATTGTCCTGGAGGGACCGGTCTCCTGCGATATGGGAGACTGGTACCCTTGCTCTGGTAAATGTTTCTAGAATATGGGGATCGGTCCCTGGCAGCTCGGGAGACTGATATCCTCCTTCAGATGACCCTTATGCAGCTTTTCTTCATTTTGGCTCTCTTAGGTGCTCCAAAATGGACTCTTCATAACTTGGGGAGACTCGGGGGACTTTCGGACGCATCCAGGGATCACCAAATAGCACTAATTACACTGAAAAACATACAAAGACTACAGAACAAAATAAATGTAAATATGAACTAAATATATATTAATAAATGAAAAACTATAACAAGAATGGAAGCTATAGACACACTAAATACACAAAATCGTATGTCTATCAATGGCATGACAATCTCCTAGTATGCCATCAAATTTTAGGCATTGTCGCACTTTGTATGAGAATTAGTTAGTACATAAGACTATAAGTACAAGAGGTTTGAGAGGGGTTTGCAGCATTCGATCATCAATTCATTGTGGGGCAATGGATTCGTAATTTTCTGCCTTGGTGGAGAGTTCTGGGGCAATTGAATCCAATTGTGGCGATGTGAATGAAGTGCAAGTGTAGTAGCCATGTCATCAATTGACTAGTATGAGTCCATCTTATTTAAAAAGCCTCGATAAGAAGAGTCATAGAGACTGTGGTAGCCTGTTTCTTCCGATAGCTTCTCTTTGTCTGTTTGACCTTTGGACGCTGGGGGTCTGATACCGGAGGTCCCTGCAAACAGATAATGGGGTGTTCCTGCTTGGCTCCTGCAACACAAGGGTTAGAGCCCGCCGGTGGGGGTTAACCAACGGGGCCTACGATGCTTAAGTTAGAACTGATAGGAG
>NMUG010005359.1:0-13182 GCA_002855965.1 Monotropa hypopitys | reverse complement strand
GACAATCAATAGCAAGTCGAAGAACTTAAATCAAACACAACCATAATCACATCTCCTAATTAACAGGGGAATAAGAAAGCATACTTACGACTATACCTGGTTTCAACCTTAATCACATTTGTGACCGCGGTGATTCTGAGAGTCTCTTTCACCGCTTTCTGAGCTCGAATTCGAATTCATTCTCCTTCACCAGCCACCACCACTCCGCTGCAAGTTCAAACTATCAGACGGAGTAATAACCTACTGCTACCATCGCCATTTGTACTTGAAGGACATGCACACAATGTTAATATTACTGCTGCCTTACTGACAGGCTTCATTGCTATAGCTGAATGAAATTCACAGAAGTGAACCCAAAATTGTTTGTGTTGTCTTTTTAGATTTCCAGAGACGGAGTTGCTGTTGTGTGTGTGAGAGTGGGTAAGATCAAAAATTGAACCATACCATTTACTTGATACAGAAACAAAGAACTCTGAGCAAAAATCGAAAACCCACCAAAATAACAGCCACTAAAGCCCTAAAAGAAGAATCACACAAAAAAACACAAAAAAACAGAAGAATCGCCATATTTTTGTACAATGAAACAAAGAACTTCGATAGCAGAAATGGAGTGGCTGCGATGGCTGCGTTCAAAACGGAACCAAAACCAAAACAGAACAAAAAATGTCCACAAAAAATCGATAGAGACCAGCAAAAAATCGAAAAACATAGACGAATCACCATACACCGAAACCTCGCACTCAAATGTTTACAACACTATGAAGGCACGATGCTGAAAACAGATGCCATGTTCTAAATAATACCACAATTTGTAGAAATATGGGTGCACCCAGCTTCTTCGCTCTGTCCTCTCGCCCCCTTCGCTCTAATGATGGTGTGAGGTGGTTAAGGCAACGTAGGTGACTCCATGGCAGGGCGATGGTGGGGGCATAAGCGGGGCAGGCGATTGGCGATGGGCCGATGGCATTGGGGCGATTTGAAATGAGGCGATGGCATTGGGGAGATGGGGATGGGGGATGTAAAGGTTTTCGAAGTTGTGGTGGGGTTTCGAAGGTGAAGGGTTTTGCTCTGTGCAGGAAGATGAAGGATTTGGACTGTATAAAAGCATCTCCATTGGTATTGTTAAGACTTTGTGTGTTATATGAGACAAAGTGTCAAATTTGGGGTCCACTTTGTATTGTTAAAAGGTGTGTTAGTTAACACATACAAATACAATGCATTGGACTAGCTAAATCTAAAATGGAGCAAAGCAAAAATCTGAGTTGTCCTCCCTTTCTCTCTCTATAAGTGGCTCTTTACAATTCTAGAGAGAGATAAAATCTGACACTAATTAAAATGTTCTTAACATATCCATTGGAGTTTCAAAACACACTAAAGTGTGTTAGTGTCATAAAAATATGACACTAACAAGCTCTTAACAATACCAATGGAGATGCTCTAAGGCCATGGGGATTTGGTTTCGCGTGAGAATATATCGGGCAGAACACAGCACAGGCGTGTTCAACACATCACAAAATGTGCACATGGTTGGACGGATTGTGTACATACGTGTACACAAACGAAGTATGTGAATATTAAATCTAAGGCGTTGGATCAGATTGTGGATCAATCTTAGTCGTTAAATGTTTGACAGGTTTGTTATATGTGTGTGTATTAGCGGATGACCCGTGCCGATGGCACTGAACAATCCTAAATACATAAAAAACGAACATGTTATCCTTAATTTCATTTAGGGTTTTTTATCATGAAACATTGTCATGAAAAAAATGCGATAAGCTACAAATATGTAATGAAACATTGCCAAAAAATTTAGAATGGTTTGATGTCGAGAGGGGTAGTTCAATTGGTTTCTTTTACAGAGTGAAATTTGGTATACTTGGTGATTGTGATTAGAAGGGCTAAGAGGAAAATTGTGGAATTGGAGGAACAACATAGTAGTCCTGAAATAAGCAAGTTTGAATTTTTGAAATCAAACATATCGGGTTGTAGTAGTATGAAGTGTGTTGAGAGTTGAGTTATAAAAGTTTTGGGTGGTGAGAATAATGGTGCTAAACCATATAATGAGGAGCGGAAGCAAGTGGTGGAAATTGGGTGATAACTAATAATCAGTGAGTAATGCATTGTTGTTTTAGATGTGTTCAGTGGATTTTTGGATTAAAGATTGTGTTCTCAAAGTCAATAAAGTGGTATATTCTATTGTAGTGAGGAAGGGCACATAATGACTTGGTGTTCAAAAGCATCAAGTGGAAATCAAAGGAGGAGTGTGGGGATATGAGATTTGTAATATGAATGGGGGAAAGAAAGAGTTGGACATTAATTGACAATTGGGTGAGAGAGATTCAATGGTTCTTAAGAGGATGTCTCGGTTGTGGAGTTCAATGTTATGGGTGGGAGCGTGTGCTAAGAAGACTCAATGGTTCAAATTTTCGGGTGCAACTAGTATGGATACCAAGCGGTCAATATTTACAGCAACGGAGTTGGCTTCCAGCATTAATTACGAAGTTTGTGATGAGTGGTGCAGACAAAAGTGCAACAGATATATATTTACTATTTTTAGCATTTTCTACTCGATAATGGGTTGCACTGTTACGTAATTACCACCATGATATTTTGATGTCTGCATGAAAAATATGCACATCCTGTTAAACAATTTCGTGACCTATGAGTTAGAATTGGCACGAAATAGTGGTACATGTATGTTAATGCTAAATTCGTAGATGGGCATGTGGTAAAAATTTTATTGTCGATGATGAAATTTGCTTAAAGTGACTTAAGAATTCAATAAGGCCATCGAGTCAAATGGTTTTGGTACGGATAAAAGGAGTAACAAGTGTATTATGAATTCTTACTATTGGAGCATGTACTTCAATACATGTGTGTGAGCTATGTTGGGAGTAATGTGTGAGAATAGGAAATATGGATTGCCAAAGATACAGAGAAGGTAATGAATCTAATATAAACATGTGTGTGTTTTTGTTTGAGCCTAAAAAGAGGATAACTGGAAAGTGTGGCGTGTGTTATGCATACCGTGTGTTATTATCGGGATGTTAATGAAAATTTATAATATGTTTTGGATTCAGTGTTACATTAGGCCTTGTCCTAGGGTGGTAGTAGTATGTTTCGAAAAGAATCCTTATTGTGAATTGGGTTAAGTATGAAATTTAAAAGTTATGGCAATTAATAGAATTTCAATATGGTATTAGTTGGTTTTGTCACCTATATTATTGTTGAGAAAGGAATGTGAGTGATATCTTAGAGATGTATGGGTGGTGAGAGAGTTGGGTTGAGTAGAGTATATATGGATGGTTTATATTCTTTGGAATTATGACTTTGATGAAAACCTTAGTGTATTATCGACTTGGAAAAGAGTATGAGCAATATTTGAGTATTGGTTAATCAGAAATTGAGAAGAAAGAAGTTGTTGTAGTTAATTACAGGTGGAACTTTTGGTAGTGTTGAGTGGTACTTTTGAGTTATCCTATCCTTAGTGAGAAGCATTGGCGTAAACCGGTGTACAAGAGATTAATATGTGTTCTAAGGCAAATTTTTTGGTTAGCAGATTGTTATTAGAAAATTATAGAGACCTTTTCGGTCAAGTCACATTATTGTATGGATCAACTAGGCAGTATGAGATTTGAGTTACTAAAGAAATGATGAGAATGATTCTAAGAAGTTAAAGAGAAGATTGATGTCTATAACAATATTAAAAAAGTGATGAGAGGAAGTGTTGTTTGGGGATTTCTAGTGATTTCCTGAATAGAGAAGTGATGACAAGTGAGATTGGTCATTGTTAAGTATTGGTTAGACAAACTTTAAGAGTTATGGAAAATAGATATCAAGTCATTTGGAGCTAGTAACACTTTATTAGCTAGACTCAGTATAGGATTGTGGTCCTTTAGCAAAGTAAAAGAGGTCTTATTTGAGATGAGTATCAAGAGAAAGTTGTTAGTTGTATTTTTGGTGTTGAGTTTAATTGTTGTAATCAAGAAGATGAATCTTAATGTTGAGGCTAAAGTGGTTGTGCCGAGAGGTGTTAAACTAAAAAGGGGAGAGAATGGAAGTTGTGGTTAAGTGTTTTATGCGGATAGAGAATTGAATTTGAGGATTTGAAATCTGGAGGATAAAAGTTAATATACCTAAATTCTTAATCAGATTTGGGACATTGTATTCTAGGATGTTCGTAGACTGTTTTGCCTAAGTTTTAAGGATAACCTTGATTTTAATTGAGCTATTGTGGATTGCTTGGCGGAGTTTGTATGTTTTCCTTTTAGTGGAAACTTCGAGTGATTCAGATGGTTTAGTTGAACGATGGAAAGGTATGCAGGCGCATAGTAGTACTCGTGTATGGAGCTAGAGAATGTAATCTCAAGTTATATAGAAGTTTTGAGGGTATACTTTATAGGTGTCATGCAACTTTGAAGTTTTGTATATGTTGTAACCATAGATTAAAGGTCTATTGTATAGGATTATTCAGATATTGGAAAATTTTGTAAGAATGTATGAAATTGCTGTTCGAAATCCATGAGATGATTTTCTCTTTTGAGTGAAGTGTGTGTAACAGCAGTTATCAACGTAATTTCAAGGTAGTTCTTTTGGGGAATTTCTATGGAAGAAGGTGTTTACTCATCATGTAGTTAGAAAAATATTGTTAAGAGGTAGTAGTAAGTTCAGATTAGAGTCAACATAACATGGGTATCAAGCTAGTTTGGAGAGTGTTGATATTGTCTAAAAGTCTTTAAGGAAGTTGTTCTTATAATAATCGTTATGAGTTGGAATTGGGATTAGGAACAAAGTGTTCTTGTGGTAACTCTATAGTAGGTGTTGTTGTTTGGTAGGGAAAATAAAAGTTATGACTAGCATTACTATTAGAATCGCATCGATGTGATTGGAGTTGTAGTTAGAAGTAATAGAAGTAGAAAATGTTTGATTGATAGGAACTAAGTTCTATCATGGTTAAGGAATGCGGAGTTGTGAGAAAGGAGTATAGTACCACCTTAGTGTGAAACTACGAGAAGTCTTGGGTAGACCAGATCATAGATTGTATGAAAACCTTTGCGGTGGTAGTAAAAATTTGAATTAAAGGCCATGAGGAGATGGTAGAGTAGAGTTATATTTTTGAAGTAGAATTTGGGGATTGTAAGAGAAGAATTGGGTGATCTTATTATGTTCATCATGAGTGGATAAAACTATAGTTATTTTGGCATTTTTAAGAGCAAGTTGACAAAGGCATTTGTGATGCTAAGTCCTTGGTGTATCATTGATTGTAGATTGCTATTGTCATTTTGATGAAACTTGATGTTGATAATGATAAATTATATTGGTAATGATATTGGGGATTGGAAATGTTGTCTCGTTTTGCAAATCAATTGTGGGAATAGGAGAAGAAATGAAATAAAGATGGTGAATGATTGATGTGAGATTATGGAAAGTGGAACTTGTCGAATTTTTGAAAGTTATAACCTTACATCGCAAAGTGGAGAGTTATGGAATAAAATAGTGGTAGATTTTGAGGATTGGTTGGTATAAATATCTAAGGTATTTTAATTTCGAGGACGAAATTTCCTAAGAGAGGGAGAGTTGTAATACCCGTCTCGTCTAATTATAAATTTTAAATATTTTTAATAAATATTCAAAAATGAGATTAAGGAATATGATATTCCATTTTTGATTATAGAGTTAAAGGAATTTATAAGGAGGATTAAATGATATAGAATGGGGTTTTAGTGTTACAAGTATTAAATAAATGAGAACAATGGCACACAAGGGTAAATTAGTGGATTAGTTAAAGGGCAAGGATGAAAAAGGGGCTAAAAATCTAAATTAGGGGTTCCATTAGGGTATTCTATCATTATGCTTGTGTGTTTGAGAAGGATTAGAGAGAGGAGAGAAGAGGCTAATGGTGGCTAGATAAAAAATGGTGGTTTAAGGCTCTAGAAGGGAAAATCAAAGAGAGAAGTCTTCTACAACATTGTTCCCAAGGTTAGTATGAATTTAACGATGTAATTTTTGTGTTTATATCACTTGTATGTGGCCTAGATCAGATTAAGAACACTAATCTCATTTTGGGGGAAAACTTATAGGTTTAGGGTTGATTTTTGGGATTTGATTGTAATTGAGTGTTGTAGAAGAGTCTCAATCATGTATATTAAAATCCTAGAGGTTAGAGACACTAAACATTGATGATTTTGAGGTTTTGAGGTGTTTGGATCGAGTTTGGTGAAGTTAGGGACGTTCTAGTCGAAAAATTTATGTTCTGCAAATTTTGGAACAACAAGGAGGGGAACCGGTCGTGGGTCGTGGTGTGACCAATTGCATGTAGGTTTGCTCAAGGTCGGTTGTAGTGCGACCGGTTGGGGGTCCAGGGTGACCGGTTGCACTTTAGTATGATGGGGCGTGACCGGTTGGAGAGCTAGCGCGACCGGTTGCGCATATGGCTGCCTTGCGCGATCGGTTTTATGTCCTAGGGCAACTGGTCGGACTGTGTTCTGTCCGAAAATTTGGGTAAGTCCATGAAAGTTGAAAAATGACTAAATAATATCCTGTGAGGAAATTGTTTGGTACATTAAGGCATTTAAAGAATTGATTTATAATTTCCACTTTGCTTACCAACTTATACTTGTAATGTGGACTAAAATTGTAGTTTGATTTGACAGGGACACTCGAGGAAGGCATTGAGGCCTCCCTCAAGGGCAAGAAAAAGGTTTGAACCAGGCAAGGAAAAGATTTAAACAACGGTGCTTGTGAGTATAAGGATATGGTATCTTTAATTGTACATTCGCAAGGTTATTTTTTGTTAACTGTTATTATTGCATAAGAATATGACTGTTAATATTTGTTGAGTTGGACACATGATTACATGATGAGAAAAGATATGCATAGGCATGATGCATGGTTGAGATAGAAAGCATAATATGCATGTATATATATTATGCATGCATGCGTGGGACATGTGGCGATATTGGCAACTTAAGTAAGTCCAATTGTTGGCAACCAGCGTAAGACCAACGGGTGCGTGGGACGTACCCCAAAATGTGCGCGGGGCATACGAACTACTACCTATAGTAGTAGCTATTTTTGAGGCATGAGATGCTCAAATCTTTTGAAAAGGGGCTTTGGCCAGTATAAGTAAAGTATCATGCATGAGATGTATTTTGGAATGAAAGTCATAACGGCTCATATTCATGATTTTCTGTCACTGATATTACTTATGTTCTGGAAGTTAAAAATATCATATTCACACTCTGTTTTCTTGTCTTTGGCTTGGAAATAGGTCACAGGGTTAGCGGTCTACTACAAGGCCAAAGGTATATGGATGCTTGATTGAGATTGATGAGCTAGTATCATATTGTGGAGGATTCCTGGTGCTTGTGGTTGTTCTTAGTACCTTTGATAGATTTTTATTGTCTTTTTGGTTTCAGAGACTTGTAATAGAATTTTGTAGTAGTTTTGGATGTTTCATTTGATGCTTCTTCTTTGGGTATTTATGAGTACTCTAGCACTGTTGGATGTTATATTTGAGGTTACACTTGTTCCTTTTATTTTATTTTGGCATACTTAAGGTTTCTAGCAAAAGAAAAGGATAAACATTTTCAATTTTTTGTGTTTTTGAGTTTGGGATGTTACATATGCCTCATTGATATGACTTATGGTTCTACTGTAGTACTCACTGGGTTGTTGGGGATCCCTAACCACCCGCCTCCATATCTAAAGGGAGGGTCGAGCCTTTCCTCCCCTGTTCGCGCCATGTGACCTCCCTAAGGCATTGGGTGCCACTCCCTGGCCCCCAACAGCCCTTGGGTGAATGTTGATTGTTTGTCTTCCTTGACTTTCTGGCACAACAATCGTCGGTGGCGCTTGGTCCACTAGTTGGGGATTCTACTGTTGCGCCATACGGTGCCATCTCCCCCTCTAAATGCCTGATGGTGGTCACCTAAGCCCTGACAAGTTCTACCAGATCCTCATCCCTAACAGACCTAGATCTGGATCGGGATTGAGAATCCAGAGAATTTGTCCTACTCTCTTCTTCATATGTGTACTCAGCGTCCATGTCCACATACTCTTCATCCTCCAGATTTCCAGCATTTGGAACTTCAGCTTCCTTTCCTTTCTCAGCGTGTTGACTTGGACCACCTTGCACAAATCTATGGAAACAGGAACGACCCCTAGACTTCTTTGGTACTGGGGTGGTTCCGGGTGATTCTCCATAGCCCTTTTTCCATCTCTAGTAGTTCTGAGTTGTCCTTGTGCTTCGTCATCTCTTCTGGTTGCCATCTTCTTCAAACTTCCTTTTACACAGATGGCGCCAATTATGCATGGATAAAACTTACCTCGCTTGAGTACTACTTTGACTTTGACTTTGATTGTAACCGGATTCCTTCTGTAATTCCTTCTTCCTTCTTCCTACTTCTTCCCTTCTGTGTGTATCTCTACAACTACAAACAATGGTTAGAAGACCCTCCGCCGCTGTGGCTTGGAATGTCCTCTGATGATCAAGTTAGTACAAAGAGATTAACTTAATCCTGAATCGAAAGAGAAAGCACAGAGCAAGAGAGAATTTTGTCAGAGGTTTGTTACCAGAAAAATGTGTCGGTCCCCTTCAAGGGTGTAATTTTCTTCTTTTTGTATCTTTCTCTCTCTCTCTCTGTCATTAATGCATCATTCCAACTTCTTGATTTCTCATCAAGAAGGAGGGATGAATGGAGACTTCTCGTCTTCTCATCTGACCAATCCATCTGACTCATCATTTCTCGTCATTTGACTTCTTCTTGTACCTCTACTATACTTACTCGACCTAATAACAGTTGGAACGTTCATTGGCTAATGTGGTAACCTGTTTCTGCCGGATGGGTTCCTTTCGGTTGCTGGTCCTCCGGATGTGGGAAGTCGGTTTCAGTCGTCGGCTCGTGTGGTCCCTGCAAACAAGTAAAGGGGTCCCCCTGCTTGGCTCCTGCAAAACAAGGGTTAGTGCCCACCGGTCAGTTTTGACCAACGGGGCCTCCGATGCTAAGTTAGTAACTACTTGAGGAGAGGATAAAGCAAAACGGAGGAGTCCGGACGGTAGCGATCGGGGATCTGAAGTTAGAATCCCGTGAACAGTACCCATAGGGGGTATTTATAGGGAAATGTTGGCTTGGGGCTCACGAATATTGAGTGGGCCGCACGTCGAGGGCCCTATGGTGGGCCTGGACGGTTGATGGACTGGGTTGGATTGTACGGACGGGGTATCACGGTGGATCCCCACGATAGTGACAGGAAGACAGCTCTCCGAGTGGTCCGGTCCGTTCGGAAGTAAGTTGCGAGCAGTGGTAAAGGGTCACCGAAGGCCCTCTGTCCGGACGCTGGTGGTCAGCCAAGCTGCGGGCCCTTCGGCCCGGACATCTTATGGGCGGCGCCCTTACATTTGGTTTCACAATAAGTTCAATAGTGTGAACCCTCCGGTCCGGACAGTCTTTGGTCCGGAGCGTGGGTGACGGGTCGGTATAGCGAGTCTCTCCTGGGGCATGGGTCCGGTCACCACAATAGCCCCTCAATCTTTCCCAATTTTTTGGAAAAGATTGAAATTGGCCAACCGGACGCCATGCTGCCGGAGGCAAGTCATGTTAATTTTGTTCGGCGTCATCTCTGTCGTCACCTGACAGGCGTCAGGTCATTGATTAGACACGACAGTCAGGGGTGGCCACGTGTCGTGCTCCGATTGGCGGGTCAAACTGTCCGCCTCGGTCCATGTGAGGAATTATTAATGTTTACAGTTGTCCCGTACCTGGGGGGAAACCTATAAATAGGCCTGTTTAGCATGATCTTCAGTACTTTATTCTATGTGTGTGAAGCCTCCGGAGAGCCAGATACCCTTCGGCAACTGCATTCTTTGGCTCGTCATGGATCAGGTAGTCGTTCTGTCTTCTTCTTCGTCACATCCTGAGTCGGATTCTTTGTTTGAGCTGACTCCCACGGAGCTTACACCTGAAGCTAGCTCGAGGAAGTCGTCGCCCATCAGAGATGTTACGCCCGGAGCGTCATCCTCGAGACAGCCTCCGGTCAGTGGCCGAGGCAACATTGTTCGGCACTTCTCTGATGAGGCTGAACCCACATTTGTGGCCTTGGGTGGGCGGTCGGCCACTGCATTAAGAGGGTCACGAAGGAAAGCTAGCGACAAGTCCTGTCCATACCTTCACTTCTTTCGAGGAAGGATTACTGAGTTTGAGGAGTTCTCCCGACGGTATGACATTCCGAACACAGTGACCGTTACGGAGGTTGGGTCGGAGGTTACATATTCGGAGGACCATATTACTGTGCCTCTGATGGCCGTGACCGAAGGACTGCTTAGGTTCCCTTTATCTCCATTCCTTTGAGGTTTTCTACACGTGTTCCATCTTGCGCCGAACCAGCTGTCGGTTAACTGTTACCGGATCATGAGCAGCATCTGGATTTTGAGTGCCATACATAAGTTTGAGTTTTATTTGCCGGACCTTATGGGCCTGTTCTCCTTGTCTTGCAACCGTTCCTCCGATTGGTATTGCTTTACTCCTCGGAAGCCTTATGGAGATGTTTTTACTAGGCTGCCGGAGTCAGAAAAATGGGGGAACATATTTCTCCAAGTCTTTGGTGAGTACAGCTTCCTTCCAGATGAGGAACATCTATATCCTGTCCCACATACCGAAGGACGTCCCGACATGTCGACCGTATCCAAACACTTGAGGTCTATGTCGTTGCCTGCCCGGATCGCAGCCCTTGTGTGATGTGAAGGTAGAGACGCTCCTACCCTTCTGGAGTATGAACCGACATATAATAGTTTTCTTGAGGACCGGAAAGCAAGGGGGAAGAGGAAGCTAGGAGAGCATCCGGACGCACCAGCCCCTGTCCGGAGGTATTTGTCCGTCTTAGAATACTTTGACGAGATGGAGGTTCCGGCCGGACTGATATAGGATCCGCCAGAGACGGTCGTGGAGGGAGAGCCCGCGCAGGCCAGAGCTGCCGATGCGGTAGGAGGGGTCTTGTCAGGGGGCCCACCGGGTCTTCTCCCAGTGAAAGAAGAGCCTGGCGAAGATGAGGACGCTTCAGACGGCAAGCTATACAATTACCGACGCAGCCGACCCTGATCGCCATATGTCCGACCTCCCGAGAAGTAGGCTCCCAACTTTCTACGATATGATGGAAGGGCCGTTTTGATGACGGACGGTGTCACCGTTGATCCGAAGATCGCGTACCCTTTGATCCGAGCCCTGCAGCTTCCGGTTGACATGAGAGCCCTGCCGACAGTGATCGAGGATATGTACGACTCTGCCGGCTCGAGTCTCATAAAGGTATTCCTGATCTTCTTTAGCCGGACCTCTGTTGACAGTTATTGTTCTGATAACTCTTTGTGAATTTGTAGGCGCTTCAGAGCCTTGCCGGCTTGTACAGAAGCAGCCAGAGTGTGCTCCGGAAGTCATATCTTCGGGATCGCTGTTCAGGGCAGATAAATAACCGACTGAAGGAGGTGGAAGCCGAGAGGGATAATTTTCGACAGCAGCTCGAGGTGATGACGGCGAGTAGGGACCGGCTGAAGAAGAAGTTTGATGTCGGAACGAGCAGTGTCCCTACGACCGGGGGAGTCAGCCAGGAAGAGCTGGAGAAGGCGGTGGCCGAAGCCGACAGGAGATTTTACACTGAGGGTCTCCTAGCTGCCCGGGAGGTCTTCAGTGAGGAGATGGATGAAATATGCTCGAAAGCCCACGAGATTGGTTTCAGGAGAGGTTATAACTTGGCCTTCCATGAAGCCTGGCAGATGGCGCTGGATGCAGTTGGGAATTCCGTGGACTCGCCCCTTTGGATGAACATAATTGTGCCTGAGCGCCCAGTCCCTCCGTTGGAGTTCCCTGACGATTATTATCCGATTGTTCCATCGGCGGATGTTCCTAGGGCGACAGCAGAGGCTCCGGCTGTTGACATGCCGGAGGGGTTAGGCGTGAATTTGTCGGAGGTGCCACCCCTGAATATACCGGAAATTGTCCCAACTGGCTTACCGAAGGAGATTTTCCAAAACGTGCCAGAAGTTGTTTCAATTAATTTGTCGGAGGCTGCTTTCCAGGATATACCGGCGACCGTTCCAGCTGATGTGCCGGAGGGGATCCCCCAGAACATACTGGAATCTGTGTCAACCAGTTTGCCGGAGGCTGTTCATGCCAATGTGTCGGAGGCTACTCGTTCGGCATAATCATGCCGCTGCTGCCTTTTTCTGTTTTTCCTGTACATAATTTGTGTTGTATTATAGTTATGAGAAATTTGTTAATTAATGTTACCTTATTTCTGTCGGCATGCACGAGACATTAGTGGTCCCAGAAGCAGATTCGGGAATGTGTGTCGGAAGGCCTCTCGCTGGAGGCCGACAGAGTTTGATCATATAAATACCATATATCCGGATGGGTGTTGACAATAGTTGATTGCCGGCAGGTCGGTCGGACAAATGATGGCCTTGTAAAGAGGGAAATAGCCCCAGGCTGCTGTCGATCACCCATAAGATCCTCGAATAAGAGTGATGGTCCAGATGTTTACCGGAGGTATATAGAAGACCCAGATTAGGGCAGTGTCCGTATTGGTTCCGGGTACATGCATAAGATAGCCACTCAATAAGAGAAGGCGTCCTGATTGATAGAAAGGTAGCCTTGGGCCATGGGATGGACGGCAGGTTATAACCGAGTCAAAGTTCGCGCCTGCCGGAGCCATGGGGTGGTTGGCAGGTTATAACCACGCCCGAAGTGTGTGCCAACCGGAGCCACGATCTTCGTTGCAGCGACCCGGCAAGGCCAGACGGTCGGTCTTCGGGATGGGTAGATAATTCAGAGCCATGGTGATGGACGGTCAGGTTATAACCGAGTCAAAGCTCGCGCCCACCGGAGCCATGGTGATGGACGGTCAGGTTATAACCACGTCGAAGCGTGCGCCTGCCGGAGCCATGGTGATGGATGAATTGTCCAGAGCCATAGGATGGACGACAGGTTATAATCAAAGCCGAAGTTGTGCCTGCCGTAGCCACTGTCTTCATTGCAGCGACCCGGCAAAGCCAGACGGTTGGTCTTCGAGATGGGTAGACAATTCAGAGCCGTGGTGATGGACGGTCGGTTTATAACCGAGTCAAAGCTCGCGTCCGCCGGAGCCATGGTGATGAACGGTCAGGTTATAACCACGTCGAAGCGTGCACCTACC
>NMUG010005358.1:0-13182 GCA_002855965.1 Monotropa hypopitys | reverse complement strand
GGGGAGGGGAAGGGGTATTCGCGTGGTAGGGTTTTCAGTCGAGGAAGGGGTTGCGGGGGTGGGGGAGTCGACGAAGGAGTTTGCAGGGGGTGGGGGGAGCAGGGGTAGGGTTTCAGTTTAAAACGGGGAAGGGTGTGGGGGTGTGGGGCGTTGCGACAGTTCATTCAATTGAAAGTAGGGGGCTGGGTGGGTTTGGGCTGGGTTTGGGCTTTATGGGTATATTACATATATAATAGAAATTTTAGAAATTAGGTTGCCCTGGCCCAAGGTGTTGCCCTAGCCCAGGGGCTTCCTGGACTTACCCTTGGGTCGCCCCTGTGTTCACACATATGTACTCAGATTGGTGTTCTTACACTTTCGTTTCCAATTTATAATTGCGTTCGTACAAGCCCTGGTAGGCAAAGGTGGCTTGGGAGAAAGGGATGTTTCCCTGAGGTCCCAGGTTCAAATCCTTGCGACTGCCAGAAAATGTATTAAACCCCCTGGGACATAGTTCAGTTGGTCAAAGTCCATGGTGCTTAAAGGCAGTCTTGCTACTGGATCGTAGGGTTGGGAGTTCAAATCCCACTGGTAACAGTCTGGATTTGGCCCCCTTGTGTGTTGATAGTGTACAAGCAGCTCTCGACCCTGGACTAACTAATGCACATCCCGCGATTTACCTCATCCACGATGGTTTATGTGCGGGGCGGTGAGGGCCCTCAAGGTTGGGGGTCAACCTTTTTTATAATTGTGTTCGTAGTTCTTTCTTGCTGTTTGGTTTTTTTGTAATTACACCTCTCACGTTCATTAATGTATAACATAGCAATTGGGTGGGGAGGCCAATTGGGTGGGCAGGCAACCTTTACCTCTAAATGTGACCATAAAAGCTGCTCCATCCCCCTTCCACCATATTCAGCTATGGATCTTCGGATCAAGAACTTTCCTCTTGTTTTTATCTTACTGCTTATTTTCTTATCTTCAGGTAATTTAATTTCTCAGTTCTCATATTTACTCATTTTTAAGTCCTGATTTTTTCCACTTTTTCTCAATTTTTTTCACTAGCCCTTGCAGAAGGCTTTTGTGAGAAGGCACACTCTATGGACTCTCTTCAGAAGAAGGTAGCTATAAGTTTCTACTTCGACTTACAACCAGAAAAAAAGATAGGTCATTACAAACCAGAACATAAAGAATGGAGTTGTAATGTTTCATCAATAGCCACAACAATTGTGTGTGTTTTCGATATCTGTAAATTCAAGATTCAAATACAACTTAAGAGTTTCTTCAGATTTTTTTGCTGTTGTAGATATATGCATATTTTCTGTTCTTTTTTTCTCTGCGGAAAATTAATCAGTTGTGTATTTTGGTGAAGGGAGATATGCAAATGAATTCAAGGAAGCTTTTGTTACTGGATAAAGTGTTGGATTATGATTATTCTGGACCTAACCCCAAGCATGATCCCAAGAAACCTGGAGATGGTGGTAGCAACAAACCCTGAGTCCCTGAATCTGCTCACCCAGCCCCTATGCTCTCAACTGAATAATAGTCAATGTCCCATGAACATTGATTTCAATACGAAGTTGATTTTCGATATCCGTTTTTGTACAAACACTGATATGTTGTTCTTAGTTATGCTATTTCACAAGATTTGTGCTTCCAATGGATGGGAAAACGTGTAAGACAATCATTTTTTGTTTGAATATACTCTGGAAAGGCCACCTTATTCTGAATTAGCGATAGCTCGCACTTGATCTATACACATGTGCTCTCAATACTTAATTCATGCTCATGTGTCCTTGATACTTGACTCGTGTTTATGTACAAAATTTTGGAAATACATACTTTTAGATTTCGAATATGAATTTCTGTATTTGGAATATGGGTAATATGTATTTCCAAAATTTCGTACATGGACACGGATCAAGTACCGAGGACACATGAATACAGATTAAGTACTAAGAGTACATAAGTAGGAATCAAGTGTCATCGTCGTGGATTATCGCTAGTGTATATATATGATTCGATACAAAAACAAAAAAATTGGTGTTCAGTAAATTACCCAACCAAACAATTGCATAAATTTTGCGCGTACAAACCCAATTGCAAAAAAATTGGTGTTCTGTAAAAAAACTAGTTGCAAATCTAGTTGCAATTGTATGAAGTTTGCGTGTAAACACAGTGTACATAAAAAACGCAAATCCAGTTGTAAATCGTACAAACCCAGTTACAATTCAGTTGATTGAATCAGAAACAACGCAAATAAATACAGTAGGAAGTTTGCGCGTACAAACCCAGTTGCAAATCGTTTCTGTGAATGTGGCAACTTTGATGTGGCGATTTTGATGTGGCAATTTTCTGTGATACAAACCCAGTTGTAAATATGCAATTTTGATGTGGCGATTTTGATGTTGCAAATCGTTTGAATGTGGCGATTTTGATGTATACAGACCCAGTTTGCAAATCAAAAAATCGAAAAACACAACACAAATCGACAAATCTACAACGATGCATCTTGTGCATGATGAGGTCTATGAGCGTGAGAGAGAGAGAGAGAGAGAGAGAGAAATCACCTTGGCTATTTGATGCGTTTTATGCGTGAACGTGAGAGACAAAGGGGGTGGCTGCCGGTGTTGTAGTGCGGTGGTGCAGTGAAGCCAAAGGGAACGATGAGGTGGTGCAGTGCAGCGGGGAAAATCACCTTCGTGGGGGCAGTGTGAGTGATGAGGTCTGTGTGTGTGTGTGTGTGAGAGAGAGAGAGAGAGAGAGAAATTACCTTCGCTGTTCAATGGAGAAATCACCTTCGTTGTTCAGAGTGAGAGACAGATAGAGGGGGGCTGTGTTGAAATTGGGGATTTAGGTTTGTGTTATACACAAATCGATTTAGGGTTGTGTTATACACAACTGATGAGTATAATCTTTGGAACACAACTGATGTGTTTTCGATCTCAGCCGTTGGTTTTAATCCAATGGCTGTGTATATCTTTATATGTATATATGTTTATATGTGAGTCCCACATCGTCCTGTAATGTATAACAGATGTGTCTTTTGTATATATTTAATATATCTCATATTTTAGGTATTATCATAAAATATGGTTAGGATTTGATTAAGGATTTGATTAGAATTTAATTAGGGAATTATGATAGTATTGATTCCATTTTTTTGGCTATTTACACTCTCCTTGTAATCACATATTGAATCAAGAAATACAAGTTCAGTTTTCTCATATGGTATGAGATCCCTAGGGTTCTTCTGTGAATTTTTGCACAAATGTTCAGCACTCCGGCTAACCTCCGGCTCCGGTGAATCTCGTCGGATTTTTCCAGCATCCAGTGACCATTTGAAGACCCTCCAGACCTTGTCTAGTCTGCAACTCTATGGAGACTTTAAGCTCATCCACCTCTCTCTGTCCTTGTCTCTCTTGTCCTCGCACAGACCTCACCGGACTTCGACGATACCTGTTTAGCCCACGTCGTACCTCGACGACCACCATTCAACACTCTTCTACACTCCAGACACCTTCTTCATGTTGTCCGACACACTCGCCTAGACTCTAGATGCTCACGGTCATTTATCTCTCTCTCTCTCTGAGGATCAATCCCCTCTCAAATTGATCTGGTCAGATCTTCTCCAGTGACATATGCCAACCTCTGATAAGACCTTGCCAAACCTAAGACCACCCTTACCGACCTTCGGTGTCAATTCCCAGCACTCTAGCGACCCTGTTCTCTCCCTCCCGATCTGTTCTATTTCACCTTGTTCGATCTCCCAATCGTCACACCAGATCTCTGGACCTCTCCGCAAACCTTATCCAACCACAGACAAGACCTTCCTGGTCATTCCACAGCCCAATTTAGGGCATGTTTGGTCTTCCTTTTGCATTTTCCATCTTATTTTTCAATCTTATTCAGAAATTTGTGGTATTTTATCATGCGAAGAGATAAAGCCAGTGGTATTAGCATTATTCTCAAAGGATCCAACTATTCCTATTGGGCATGTGTCGTGAAAAATTATGTTGTTGGTCAAGATTTTTGGGGACATCTGCCTGATTAAACTGTCAAATATTATGCAATTACCTTAACCACATAAGAGAGATGATGACAAAATACTGACCTGATTTCATAACTCTTCAGAGCCTAATCTTGGTATGAACTTCTCAAATTATGATACAACAGAGGGAGTATGGGTATGTATCTCGAATCCAATTTTGCAAAATAATATGAACTTGAGATGTCTATTCATAATGCTCTACATGGTGATAAGTCTATTTAGGAATTTTATAATGAGATGACCACCTACTAGGATCAATTAGCTCTTATAGAACCTGATGCCTTACCGTCCAATGCCACCTATGTAAGGTATTGTGAGAAACAAAGACTGGTTCAGTTTTTTATGGCCCTCTGAGGCTAGTTTGAGTCTCTTTGTGGGACGATTTTGCACCACACTCTGTTACCATCAGTTGATGGAGCTTGTCACGCCCCATCCCCGATGACTTATAATGACAGTCATTGAGGGACGGGCACCCGTGGCAAGTCATCTAACAAAACTGAACCACTACACGACAAACTGAAATAAAATAAAATAAAACCACAACTGAACTGATCTGGTTATAAATTCCAGATGATACATCGACTCAAAAGAAATAAAAACACAACGCTGGCTCATGGCCGATACAACTCAACACAACTGCTGCTACAACATCTCTGAAACAACAACTCTGAACATAACAACTACAATATGGGCTCAAGGCCAATCAACACTACTACAACTCGATAAACTGAAAGCAGACTCAAAGCTGAGAGCTAAACAACCTCTCAAAAGAAAAGAGTAAAAAGACTCAACTCCACTACAACACCACGACTCAACAGCTGGACTGGACTGCGATTCTAGCTCCAAGCACCTAAAAAGAAAAAACACAAGCGTATATCAGCGACGATGACTGGTGAATACTATAATGAATAGCATAAAGAAAAGAAGTCAAAATAACTAAGGATCACCATCTCTTTTAAAACCACACACGCACACACTTTTTCTCAAAACCATTTTCTTTTTATGAAATCACATTTATCCAACTCACACAATACCTTTTTACACATCTTATATATATGTTAAACACCATTTTCTCTTTTACTCACACCAGAATCACCATTTAAACTCTTATACTCAACACCAAAAACCTTTTTATATTTATTTGATAATCACCATTATTTTTACCAACTCGTAGAAACACCAACACCAGTAAAAGATCTTATATAGATCAACACCATACCACACCAACACCACACAACACAACACCTTATATATATACTCGTACTATAATAGCCAAGAGTCATTAATGTCCGGTGACTAACCGTTAAAGTCAGGTCTGATACCTTGGATACATACTAGGATAAGCAACTAGAAATGATTCAAGGGCCACTACACCAGCCCCAGTGGTAAGGACTTGTATCCCACCGGGTACAAAAAATATATATATATATAATATCACCATCACCATTGCACCACATGTGCATTTGCATCATTTGTGCGTATTGATCCATAGACTCACCTGATCTATGGCAAGGCTATTTGAGCACTCTAAAATATCATTTATATGATTTTAACACCATTCGAAAATACACCCTTTTTACTCACACTAAAACAACATCATTTTCTTATTTAAAAAAATTACTCCACACCGAACTTCTTATTAGAAATCACCATTTTCACCATTTAAAATTTAACACCACACCTTGTAATAGAAATCACCATTTCACCACTTCTTAACTCAACACCACATAGAAATCACCATTTTTACTTAACGCACACCAAACCATGTTTTATACCATATTTTCCAAAACTCATTATTTTAACACACACCAAATCACCCTTCTTGTATTTTCTTCAAAACCATAGTTTACTCAAAATACATTTGTGATCCAAAGGATTTTTCTACTTAAAAACATTTTCTAAAAACTCAACTCAACCACGTGTATACGTACTATAAAAATATATAGAATCATCTAAACCTTATACGATTCATAAGAGTACTCACAAATTTGACGAAACCTCCAAGATCCTCCAAAGGGCACCTCAAACACCTATAAATATGATTTCATCATTAGAATAATATTTTATTACTTATTTTAACTTAAAACTCCAAATTTTACATTTTCTCAAAAAATTCACTTTTTCTCCCGGACACCAAGATATCGGTATCTTGGATTCCCAAGATACCGGTATCTTGGTCCTCTCCTAAGATACCGCAGAAGAAATTCCTCAGATACTCCTCAGATACCGCAAACCAAGATATCGGTATCTTGGCTAGCCCAAGATACCGGTATCTCAGTTATCTTCTCCAAATCGATGGGTTTCTGCAGAAACTTAGGTTTTTGCTCCAAAAATTCTTTTAACGATTTTTCTAACAAAACTCAACCAAATACTCCCAAATTTAAACCACATCTTCTAGACATGAATTAGAACAACTTTACCAAATTAGATTTCTAAGAATTTACCTCAGATGCTCGAAATAAAATCCCAAAGTTTCTGTCGAATGGGTTTCTCCCTCCTTCAGACCACCTCTGCTTCCACCCGAAATTACCCTATCATAATACGTCCGATTAACCTCAAATTTGGACCACAGAAACTAGACATAATTTTCTACATAATTATATTTTCCGAATTTGGATTCGTTACCTAGATTGACGGGAATAATTTTCCAACGGTGCTTGACGAAACTGTGTTCTTCAAAACTTCACTCCATTGATCCTCTTCCTCTTCTTCTACGGGACAGTCTTCTGCAACTACTCCCCTAACTCCACAGCCATGAATTATCCCTCAAGCCACTCAGATGATTTCACTCTACTCAACAGAATCGAATTTGGTTCCAATTGAGGTTTTTGGGAAAATTGGGTAGTGATATGAAATGTTGTGCTCACAGCATCCTAATTCATATATAGGCAGTCGGATGAACAAATTCCAATTTGAAACTCCTAGTTTTTGGTTCCAATCACACCCGGGGAAGCCCTCATCAATTAATATCCTCGCAAATTGGCCTATATTATAACTATACAGACTCAGACTCTTCGATTCTTCCGCCATGGCATTTTCTGCTCCGAACACCTCGATACCGGTATCTTAATTATCAAGATATCGGTATCTAAGGCCAATCCTTAGATACCCCTTGAGAAACCGATTTCTAGCTCCCAGCTGCCAGAACTACCTCAGATACTGATATCTAGACCAAAATTCCTAAAAAATTAAATCTTTTTACTTTGACCCCAAACTTTAATTTAAACCTTTTTATTAAATCTCAAACTTTATTTTAAGTATTTTAATAATTTCATAAGTCTCCAAATATCCACCAAAACTTTTATAAAATTCTAAATCACATAATTTAAACCCAAATCATTCGTAAATCTTAATTATGATCTTAATTCACAACACAGGTCTTACAGAGCTGTCCATGAAATTATTGTTGAGGAAACAAGGTTCAAAGTAGCCAACATTTCCTCTCCTGCTTAATCTATCTTTGGTATTGAACATACTCCATCCAGTCATCCTTCAACACCTACCTTTCCCACTCATGCATCCTACCTCATCCAGATTATAGGCAAACCAAAACCCCACATTGCTATGGATGAGTGCAATTATTGTCACAAGAAGCCCCCCTGAAAGCATGCATGCCCAAATAAGAGCAAAGGACGCAATCATTCTCATTCGACTTCCTCGTCAGTGTTCAAGGCCCCACAACAGCATTATTGCTCCCCTTCCACCATGTTAGCTCCAACCTCCACAATATTCCATTGTTTCCCAAGAATTTATGGAAGTCATCCATGAGAACTCTTCCCAATCTTATGCTATGATTACCACTCAATCAGGTTTGCATGGCTCTTCCGCCCAATGTGTTTTACCCTCTACTTGCATCTTTGACTCTGGATTTGTCCCTCCTTAACCACAATGTTAATCCAAATTCTCTTAGTAGTATTTCACTACAAACAGCTCTCACATGCATGTCAAACAATGTTCTAAAAGGCGCTAGGTGGGCCAGTGGGGTCTAGTGCCTAGGGGCCTGGGGGCTAGGCAGAGGTCTAGGAGGATCCTAGGTAGTTAGTTAGTTATTAAGAAAATTAATATTTATTTAATGCAACAATGAATAATGCATGAAATTGTTTTTAGAAACATCAAATATATATTATTTCTGACTTAAGGCTCTGTTTGGTTTGATTTGGTTATTAAATATATGATATTTTTTCTTAGTCATGGTGGACCACTACCGCCTTGCGCCTAGACGGCACCTAGGCAGACCACTGTCGCCTAGCACCTAGGCGAGGCCTAGGCGGCCCCAGGCGGGGCCTTTTAGAACAGTGATGTCAAATATATTGGATCAATTTTGCTGATTGCTTCATGTTTACTATCTATCCCTGATGTCTTTTATGTCCTTTAGCTAATTTTAAGTCTTCTTTCGATAAGCCAATTATCTGACTCGATTTTGATGTTCTCTATTCTTCTTCTGGTTGTGTAGTGCAGGATTGAGTGTCCAAGAGACAAATTGGGATAGACCATTGTAATACATGTTCCCTTATTTCAATAAAAGAATTCATTTTAATTATTTTTGCATAAATCTTGTGATATCAAGTTGTATATTAGAAGGGTGTGGAGTGGGTATATGTGTTGGTGAATGCATGGTAATCATTCTCGTATGTCATGTTTTGTGCATGGGTGAGAGTCTAGAAATTGAAAACCAGAGCAGCTTTTTGAGGGTCTAGAATTTGTAAATCAGAACAACCCTTTGAGGGTCTGGAATTTGAAAATCAGAGCATCCCTTTTGAGGTATGGAATATAAAAATCAGAGCAGCCATTTTGGGGTCTTGAATTTGAAAATCAGAGCATCCCTTTGAGGGTCTGGAATTTGATAATTAGAGCAGCCCTTTTGGGGTCTTGAATTTAAAATGGTGACTAGCATAAAAATACTTTCTTCATGCTTTGACACAATTCTAATGTTTTTCTTTGATTTTGATTTTTTAGGATGGCACCATGCCAACAACCGGGAAAAAAGTCTGTATTAGATATTGGTACTTCGAGACTTATACCCAAGGATGAGCCATTTTTAGATGCTATCGAGACTGTTATGATGACGAGGGTGGTCGATACATGCATGCCTCATTGTAACCATTTTGAGGAGTTTTTGATTTTTGGAGTTGGTAGCTCCCTGAGAATTCAGATGTCCGTCCCTAGACTTAGATAATTCAGCCTTAGGATTCATGACACTTCTTTTATAATTTATCTCGATTTCTGCCCCCATCAATTTATCTAAGGGCACAGAAATTCTTCTGGAGAGGTATCATGTTGCTGCTATTTGGAGTAATATTTTTGTATTGTTGATCCAATGAATTTTTTAATTTATGTTTTAATAATTGAAATTGGATTCATGATTTGATATTTGAATTTTATTTAGGGATGGTATTGGATGCATTTTTTCTTTCTTTAATTCAAAAAGTAGAGGGAAAAAGGGGTTGCCTCGAATTGAATGCAAGACGCGGGGAATGTCCCGACTTATGCAAAATACAAGGGATGCCCTAGTTTGAATGCAAAATGCAGGGTATTGCCCCAGTTTGAAAGTGTGGGAGTTCGTTCCTGGACTGAATGTTGAATGCGGGGTTTCCCCCTATCTTTAGTACGAGGTTTACACATATCTGTGATTTTTTTGTTTATTGAATCTCGAGACAATTTATTTCTTTTCATTTGTTTGAACAATTTACACATGAGAGATTTAATTATCAAGATATGAAAAGCATTATGGCATCTTTCAACTTAGAGTGTTGTCAATGTGTGAAACTTCACTTACATGATCTTGATTTCAGAGATGGCTTTAATTCGAATTTCTATCCAATGCATGTTTCGACCAAGAATTTGATATGGTTTGTATTTGGGGTTTGTAGAACAAAGGTAATGCATTGTACTCTCCATATATAGGCGACAAAATTGATGGACTCGAATTTAAGTGGCTTACATACTTTGACAGCAATGGTTGAGTTATGAAATTTCATTAACGATGAGTCAAATATTAGAGATAATTGTGAATCATTGTGTCTCCCTTTGAGTGAACATTCTCGTTAGATTGTTTGAGAATATGATTATAAAATATCAGAGTGAGAAGTTCATCTAGAAAGTTCTTTCAACAAGGCATGCCAATTCGAGTATCAATTAGGACTTTGTTTTTGTTGTAATGTTGAGTAAGTGATAGTGTGTAAGGTCAGAGTATTTGATGTGACTAAGGACGAGCATTCAGTAGCCTTGGGTTGTACCCTTTTTGCTTCGATGACACTGCCTCCTCCTTTATTCTTATTTTGATCACGAGGTTGATAGCTTTAGAACTATTTCCATACTTCGTTGGTTTTCCCCATGTATATTCTTGGTCCTCTTCATTTGATTTTTTTGTTTTACCATTTTTTCCATAATTCATTTTGGGTTTTGACTACGTCGGATTTTTATTCCATTTTTGCTACAATCCCCTTTTTAGGTTTTGACTGTATTGGATTTTTTAATTTCATTTTTGCCATAGTTTCTTCTTTCGAATTTTGACTGTTTCAGATTTTTTTATTCCATTTTTGCAAGAGTTCGAATCTAAGAATTTTGATTATTTGAATGTTTTTATTTTTAATTTAAAAATCCAAAAGAATAAAAAGCAATCCAGCAAAAGTCATTTTGCAAATTCTTTCTTTGGTTCAAATCATTGAGTTACTCAATTTCGTCGGAGATTTGAATATAGGAAATTTGATTATTTGAATGTTTTTATTTTTGATTTAAAAATCCCTAAGAAATAATAAGTGATCCGACAAAAGCCGACTCATAAATTATTTTCTTGATCCAAACCATCTGATTAGTTAATTCACCGAAGATTCGAATCTAGGGATTGATTATTTGATGTTTTTAAATTTTTTATTTAAAATCCAAAAGGAATAAAAAGCAATCTGGCAAAAGACGACTTGCAAATTATTTCTTTAATTCGATTTATCCAATTACTCAATTTCGCCGGAGATTCGAATCTAGAAATTTTGAATATTTGAATATTTTTATTTTTTGATTAAATTTCCAAAAGAATAAAAAGCAATTCGACAAAAATTGACTTGCAAATTATTTCTTTGATCCAAATCTTTCAGTTACTTTATTTCGCCGGAAATTCGAATATAGAAATTTTAATTATTTGAATGTTTTTATATTTGATTTAAAATTCTAAAAGAATAAAAAGCAATCTGGTAAAAGCAGACTTGCAAATTATTTCTTTGATTCAAATTATCCAATTACTCTATTTCGCCAGAGATTCGAATCTAGGAATTTTGATTATTTGAATGTTTTTTTTAAATTTGAAATCTCGAAAGAATATTAAATAATCCTGCAAAAGCCGACTTGCAAAATATTTCTTTGATCCAGGTCGTCCGGTTACTTAATTTCACCGATAACCCGAATCACGAAATTTTGATGATTTAAGGTTTTTCAAGAAAAGCAAAGAGGTGCAGAAAAGGAAGACTCGTTATATAATTTAATTTATACATATATAAATACATATACTGTACTGGCATTGCCAATTTGATCGGTATTATTGAATGATATAATATCGGCAAGGCCGATCTTTAATAAAACTGACTTCACAAATTTGAAAATAATTAAGCGGCTTGTCGGACATAATTATACGTTAGCCACGAGATCATTAATCAAATATATGAATATCAATTCTACTATTGTACAAAGTTGATTTTCAAAAAATTCATAAGATAATCAAACGGCTTATCGAACATTGTCATACATTAGCCAAGTGATTATCAAATAAATTTTCGACTATCAATTTTTCCAAGAGCAAAAAATGAATCATGAGCAAGGTCAATGATCCATTTTCGATGCATATGTGCGTGAAAAGTATTTATTAATATTTTATCTCGGAAGTCATACGATGTCGACGGTGCCTCTGCTATGTTCACTAAATCAAGATAAAAATACGAAGTTATATTTTTTACGTTATTAAAAAGAGTTACATCGGAGCGAGAATAAAAGTAAAATGCAAAATTTATTACCTTGTCGATTACAAAATGAAAGTAAGATAAGTACATCGATTTGTTTCAAAGAGTTATAATAACATATAGTATTCTGGCGTTACTCATACTATAACGAACTCTAACTCGGAAATCATAACTGAAACTTTCCTAATGTGAAATAAAAATAAAGAAGAGTGACTGTAAAAATTGGGCTTCTGTATGAAAATTGGTTGAAGGAATTTCGGCAGAGGTTCGACTTAAGTTTAGTGTGATTCGGTTTAGGTGTAAATGGATTTTAGAGATAGGATTTTTATTTTCTTGGGTTTGATCATTCGTTTCTGGTTTTGGGTATATTTTAGGGATTGTTTTTAATAAGTTTTTAGATGGAAAAAATTTTTAAGGGTGGTTAGTGAAATTACAACGGAAGTCTAAACTTACCTAGAGGGAGGGTGAATAGGTAAGTTATTAAAAAAATTTGCGTTTAATAAAAACTTCTCAAGTTATTTTTCATTCACCACAAATTAAAAGAAGGAGGTAAAGAGAATATATGGAGATAGACACGAGATTTACGTGGAAAAAGATTTAGGGTCGGAATAACCCTAAACCAAAAAAACCACGGGCCCTAGTCTACTATTTTATTACAATTACCAAATAAAGTTCAACAGGTACAAGACAAAAGGCGAATAACACTAAAACCCTAATTCTTACTCCTGCTGACGTAGTTCTCCCGAACTCCTTATCTTGGCCTATTGCAAACCACGAGCTAAGTTGCCCGATCTCCGAATCTGCGCTGGCTCCAAGTCCCTTTGGCCTCAATAGTAGATAGGCGATGCAATTATACAATGAAAATCAAATACATTAATAAAATGCTTAAAACCAATCAATACAAGAATCACTTCTTGAATCGATACACAAATGAAAAACGCTGAAGTTTTTCGTAAATTAATATGAAAGATTCTAGATCGAATTAATCAAACATACAAGGAATAAATTCCTACAAAAATAAGTCAAATTAATAAACACAAAACACAAAAACACTTTAGGAAGTTTTCACAAAAGATTATTTTGTTTATTGTGTTTAAAAATTTTAACTAAAACAAAGATTCAACATCCTACAAAAAACATTCTTGAATTCAATTAAGATTTTAAATAAAAACATTTTTAGGATTTCTTGAATTCAAAAACTTAAAACAA
>NMUG010005357.1:0-13185 GCA_002855965.1 Monotropa hypopitys | reverse complement strand
GCGACCAAGAGAACCATACTGTTCAATATTCGAATCGGTAATCAAAATCCGTCTCCAATAAGGATTTCACAAGAGTTGGTTTACAAGAGGCGCGCTACCACTTTCAACAAAGATGGTTGGATTTAATACAACTTCTAGAATACTTGACGGACACGCGATTAAGCACGGATACATTCTAGCTCTAATGTTTAACGGTTCATTCGCAAATTGCTCGATGCAAGGGTATGCTTTACAATCCACATGCTAACGAACCTACCATGGTTACACTGATGCACCGATATGCGATGGATACGCCAATATGCAATGGACATGCCGATACATCAATACCCCAACACATCTTCAAAATAGTTTGTACGAATGCTTGGCGACTTACAACGAACGAGAATACATTATCGTACCAACACCCACGAGACAACCGAAAACAAATTCAACACATGGATATGCTCTAAAATCCTCGAGCCAAAGAATACACAACACCAAACGCACACATTCTAGTGTGGTAACCGCATGACCTTGGTGATTTGTTTTGAGATGCCCTAGTCAGTAGCGCTTTTCAAACCAATTCACACACGTCAAATGCATATCACACAACCAAGAATCACTCTCTCTCTCACTCACCAAAATATACATATGCTAAGCCCAAATAACATGGCACAACACCAAACACACACCAAGTCTAGATGCCAACATGTATTCGTACCCAAATTTCCCACGGCCAATCGGATACATACATCCTTGGTCCATGAACTTCTTACTAACGATCAAGGAACGCTCAATGCAAAAGCATAACCGACGAGAATGGAGATTCTCCTGTTCGACCAGAGTCTTGCAACCAAGGATGGAACCACTAGCATTCAAGCCAAAGATGCAACAACGTTCGAGAGACAAGTGCAAGAATATTAAATCCTACGGACAAGGGAAATCTCTGCCGGAGTCAAAATGAGACAAGATCAAAAAACGTCGTCCACTATAAGATTGAAACAAAATAACATACTACATGGGTGATTCGCAACTAGAGACACAATTCGAGTGTGATACTACCAAGAACTTTAGAAGGTCTACAACACACCTCAAACAATAATCAAGTCAAAGTAACACCATTCAAGAATCAACAAGTCTTACAACATACATTGAACAGAATACAACTCAATGAATGCTATCAAGGAGTCACTAAGCTCCACACGAGTCACAAGACAAGTACAACCAGAGCAACGAGCACAAGAAGGACATCGATCCGATTCCAAAGAATCACCAACAATAGGAACGCTAGCTTATAACTCCGTTGCCTCACAATAAATGTTTGAATAAAATTTGCAAACCAGATTCAACCTTGTACACGTATAATCCTTCGAACTAATCAACTCAAGTGCAAAACTGGACAAGATTCAAAATCGGGAAATAGATTGGCGAACGAACATGTCACCTAAGGCTAATTGCTCGAACGACAACTTCAATCTTACACGGAATGAATTTGAGAGAAAATCGGTCTCCAAAGATGGTTACGAACTCTTTCCAAGACATGCTCTCCAAAGGTGTAATATTGGAAGATGACCCGCACATATCAAGGTCTTTAGAACGTTTCTTCATGCTCTTGTAAATCGCACTCCACCATACGATGATTCTTCGAAGAGTTGACACACAGAAATAAGCACCCTAACTCCATCACTAACGATTTTGAAGACATCGAAGATCTCGTGGATCCTAATGAGTCAAGAGTCGGCATCAATTGAATCCTCTAATAGGAAGAGTACGGATATGATTTTGGCATATACATACAAATTCTTTAGTCTAATAAACAATCGGACACAAATAGACCTAAGGCCAACATGTGACCACCGAACTTAGGCCAACAGTTATCCCGAAATAACTCTAAAATCTCAACGTAGGCTTATGTCTAATCAAACTAAGTCGATCTTACAAAAGATTATGATCAACGGGTCATACCTCTTAAAGAGAAATATCCTAAAACATCGACCACACCTCAAGATTTTTCATAGAACTACGGAAAAACTTAAACTCAAATGGATCGGTATGCTTGGAATCTAATAACCGCAAGAAAACTCATGCTCTAACAATAGAAAATAACCAATCCCTCCAGACTTGAAAGACTCCAAGAGGCATACTCATTCACCAAATGATAACCAAAGCCACAAGAGACTTAACATATCATGCCATTAATGCCAATTTCCACCTCTCCAAACGATAATGCAAGGAACGAACACAACATTAATATGACCAATAGAGCGAGATACGAAAAGCAACTACGATGAAACTAACACCAATTTACAACTCGAATTCATTGAAGAGGGACTAAAAGCAACATGCCTTTACAATCAAGGTTCCACCTCCCGATCAATAGGGAAAGGAACAATCACAAAGAATCCCGAATAACTCCAATGATTTCTGCCTCATAAAATCTACAAACTCGGCTCTATTGATACAGAGGAGTTCAATACCAAACAAGAATGACAAGACATGTACCGTGAATGCAAAGAACGAAGACCAAAGGGGAGGCATAACCACCACAAGGCAAACAAGTTGCCACAGAAGAACAACGCTCAACTTGCAACGGACCGAAGGAACACAACACTGATGGAAGGAGACAGAACATGCACGATACCTCCAAGACACCATGCCATGGTGCAATAGTGCGTTACATGCACACGAATATGTGTCTCTCAATGACCACAATAAACCCATAAAGACTAAGTGTCTCCCCACAGTTCCAAGGTAATCTAATTGAAAGCTCTAATACCAAGTTGTCACGCCACGGATTTTCAAACCACTTTTTTTTGAAATCATTAAAATGGGTAATTAAATAGATTGGGGAGAGCCACTTGCTACACATATACTGAACGGTAAATATAACTGGCAGGATACAATATGATACAAGATACAAAGCGAAAGAAAAGAGACACAACATCAGGTTACAACTGAAGTACAAGGCTATCTACAACTGATACAACTAAAAGTGAAGTACAAGGATACATAAGGTACAACAAAAGTAAAAGGAGCAGAAGTGGAAAAGCTCCCAAGAAAATCCAACAGCTGACTCGAACTCCAATCAACAAAGCCTCATCTCCCTGCAACACTGGGGGAAAGGGGAAGAGGGTCTGAGCATTCCACGCGCTCAGGGAGAAAAACCACCACTACTACTACTACTGTGCATGCATATGGAGAGTGTGTGCATAAGTGTCCACAAGCAAGCATGCAAAGACAAGGAAGAACCCAAGTATATAGCGTGACCGAAACTCCTCGAGGAACACCAAACTCAAATGTACAACCAACCATGGACTGAAGACTCAAGTCCTTACTATCAATAAACACACTACTAAGGTCTCCAAGACTCAACTACAACAGATCACAACTGAAACATAATACTTATTTTCACTAGTAGGATAAGACTACCCTAAACCTCTATGAAGAGGAATCAAGAACCATCTTACTAGAACACAACTAACTCGCACAACCTGAATCCTTCTTCTATTGGGACAAGGTATTTCCAAGTATCTATTAGAAAGGACCACGAACTACTTTACCAAGATACCAATCACTAGCATACCACACGAACCATTCTAACCTTAGACGTTGTTATGGATTTGATTCAAGTACCACTTTGAGATATTTGAAAGATTCAAGGTTATTTTCATATTATTGTTGTGCATTCATTTTCATATCTTCCGGGGTATTTCCAGAATATAGCAATATGTATAAATCCAATAACCCCATCGTAATTTCATTTCCAGGTCTTATTGCATTTCTCATACTATGGAGACACCATGGAAGCATGTAGCCAAGTCCCTTCCAGGTTATCCCAATTTTTCATTTATTATGTTTTCATTGTGTAACGTTGATAGGGTAGGATAGGTATAGTGGTTGGCTGACACACTAACCATCCTTTCTGTCATTCCCAAAGAACGTTGGGAGGGTTAACCTCACCTCCATTGTACACAATGTCGTGGATGGAGCAACCATCCCGGGAATCATCTAGCCAAGTCCATTCCCGTATACAAATAAAACCCCTATCGTTACCAATTACAGTCGAAGCTCGCATTTCATTCTGTTTAATTACATTTGCGAATCATAGTGATGGGTTCATGATTGATCACAAGTAGCCCTCATGGGCACATCCTCAATATTAGATGCTCATTAGGTACATTTAATCACTTTGTTAACTTCTTCTAACCTAAACTCAACTTGGACGGACCAAAGAAAACAACCAATTATGCCAACTTATATTCGACTAGATGTTTTAAATCCAACACTCCACCTTGACGGCACCAAGGGTATGAACCAACCATTCTAACATTCTCCACCTTGAAGGGGTCAAGAGAGATCTCAAGTTGATGTCAACAACATGAGGGACTACCTTACTTCTCAATGTCTTACTGCTTGAATTTCCAACTAAGTCAATCCACCAAGGATATAAGGAGGGATCCTACGACCATCTCAGCCATACGGTTCATATTTGAGGCACCTAGGCAAGTCACGTATGCCATCAATTTGATTCGACTATCATTATTGGAATTTCATCGAACCCTTGGTGCCCAATGAGTTCCAATGGTCTACCAATGTCCTTTAAGTTTTCTATCACCCAATTCATCTACGCTTGATTTCTATGGGGACCTCTCGTCATATTTTCCCAAAGCTTGACTCAATTACAACTCAAGGACCCCAAGACCACTTTATGACAACCCTAACTTCACTAGACTTCCCGCAACCACAATTTAACATCAAGACCCCTTTCATGCCTTTCATTAGACACCTAACACTCACATTGTTCTAGGGTGATACACAAACCCAATTGACAACAACTAAATACTTGATTCCCACTAATTTGGTCCATGACCTTACTTAGGAATTTCATCAAATATCTAGAGGGCATAGATTCAACAACCACTTATTTGACCCCTTAGACTTTTCCTATGCCACACAACCACCAATATTCCATCACAATGCAACCCTAGGTATCCCATAGACCAATCCAAAATCTACTAACCTCAAGAACTACCCACATAGACGAAATAGAATCAATCACACACACATACAAGGGAGGAGGAGAGATTTTACCCACCGGAGCCATTAGATCTCGAAATCCCGAGATGAGGGATTCTTCATAGTGCCATGAACCGAGACCATATGTGTGTAGCCCTTGACGAGCTCATCAACATTAATGGATGGAGTTTCTCCAAAAACTTAGGGGAAGAACCTCAAAAGTAAGAGAGAATGGAGAGGAATATATAGAGAGAGGGAGCTTACTTGAGAGAGGTAGAGAGAGAGAACCAATTCTGTAGGAAATGAGGGTTTAGCCCTAACATTTCGTATATATACGAACCCCGAGTGAAAAGACCGAAATGCCCTTAATGAGTATGAAAAAGTCTTGTCAGGAGCCCTGTGCACCGTTGTAGAAATTGCCCCAACTGGTGCACAAGCCTCTCAGACACTCTATGCACTGGTGCAACCAAATGTTCAACTAGTGTAGCTGGGCCAACTGCCCAACAGAGCAACTATGCATCAGTGCACCAACCAGTGCACAGGCACCAGATTTGGTTTTGAGGTCCAAATCCATCCCGTGTCATCCCGAGACACCCCGAACCAATCCAAGACCCTTGGGAACTAATTGAACTCACTACAAAATTCCATTGGACTCAATTGGAGAAGGATGGTCGAGATATAGAATCATCAAATAATTTCTAAACCTTAGAACGATAATTCAAAGGAACTTTGAACGTCAAATACAAGATGAACGACTTCTCGAACTTTCAACCAGGGACCGATGGATATGATTTAAAGAATGAATTTATTTCCAGAAATTACTTATGAAAATACGAGTCGTGACACCTCATACCCCTTAAAGAAATTTCGTACTCAAAATAATATAAGAGAGGAGAAAGGATGAAACATTAAAACGAACATAACTATTGAGGCCAACAGAACCATACTGCTCAATATTAGAATCGGGAATCAAAATCTGTCTCCAATAAGAATTTCACAAGAGTTGGTTTACAAGAGGCGCGCTAAAACTTTCAACAAAGATGGTTGGATTTAATACAACTTCTAGAATACTTGACGGGCACGCAATTAAGCATGGATACATTCTAGCTCTAACGTTTAACGATTCATTCGCAAATTGCACAATGCAAGGGTATGATTTACAATCCACATGCTAACGAACCTACCACGGTTACACCGATGCACCGATATGCGATGGATACGTCAATATGCAATGAACATGCCGATACGTCGATACTCCAGCGGGTCTTCAAAGTAGTTTGTACGAATGCTTGGCGACTTACAACTAACGAGAATACGTTATCGTACCAACACCCACGAGCCAACCAAAAATAAATGCAACACATGGATATGCTCCAAAAATCCTCGAGCCATAGAATACACAATACCAAATGCACACATCCTAGTGTGGTAACTGTATGACCTTGGTGATTTGTTTTAAGATGCCCCGGCTAGTAGCTCTTCTCAAACCAATTCACACATGTCAAATGCATATCACACAACCAAGAATCACTCACACACACACACACACACCAAAATATGCATGTGCTAAGCCCAAATAACATGGTACAACACCAAACACACCAAGTCTAGACACCAACATGCATTCGCACCCGAATTTCCCACAGCCAATCGAATACATACATCTTTAGTCCACGAACTTCCTACTAACGATCAAGAAATGCTCAATGCAAAAGCATAACCAATGAGAATGGAGATTCTTCTATTCGACCAGAGTCTCGCAACCAAGGATAGAACTACTAGCATTCAAGCCAAAGATGCAACAATGTTCGAGAGACAAGTGCAAAAATATTAAATCCCCCGGACAAGGGAAATCTCCACCGGAGTCAAAATGAGACAACAAATGTCGCCCACTAGAAGATCGAAACAAAATAACATACTACATGGGTGATTCGCAACTGGAGACACAATTCGAGTGTGATACTACCAAGAAATTTAGAAGGTCTACAACACACCTCAAACAATACACAAGTCAAAGAAACACCATTCAAGAATAAACAAGCCTTACAACATACATTGAACGAAATACAACTCAATGAATGCTATCAAGGAGTCATTAAGCTCCACACGAGTCACAAGACAAGTACAACTAGAGCAACGAGCACAAGAAGGACATAGATCAGATGCCAAAGAATCGCCAACAAGAGGAACACAATCTTATAACTCTGTTGCCTCACAACAAATGGTTGAATAAAATTTGCAAACCGGATTCAACCTTTTACACGTATAATCCTTTGAACTAATCAACTCAAGTGCAAAACTAGACAAGATTTAATATCGGGAAATAGATTGGGGAACAAACATGTCACCCAAGGCTAACTGCTCGAACGACAACTTCAACCTTACACGGAATGAATTTGAGAGAAAATTGGTCTCCAAAGATGGTTTCGAATTCTTTCCAAGGAATGCTCTCCAAAGATGTAATATTGTAAGATGACCCGCACATATCAAGGTGTTTAGAACGTTTCTTCATGCTCTTGTAAATCGCACTCCACCATACGATGATTCTTCGAAGAGTTGACACACATAAATAAGCATCCTCACGCCATCACTAATGATTTTGAAGACATCGAAGATCTCGTGGATCCTAATGAGTCAAGAGTCGGCATCAATTGAATCCTCTAATAGGAAGAGTACGGATACGATTTCGGCATATACATACAAATTCTTTAGTCTACTAAACCATCAGACACAAATAGACCTAAGGCCGACATGTGACCACCGAAGTTAGGACTCTATATAGCCAACTTGACCACTTCTACCACCATACGAAGCAATGAACAAAGGATGAATACATCCCAAATCGCACCTTAAGCCAACGGTTATCCCGAAACAACTCTAAAATCTCAATGTAGGCTTATGGCTACAAAAGATTATGATCAACGGGTCATACCTCTTAAAGAGAAATATCCTAAAACATCGACCACACGTCAAGATTTTTCATAGAACTACGGAAAAACTTAAACTCAAATGGATCGATATGCTTGGAATCTAATAACTGCAAGAAAACTCATGCTCTAACAACAGAAAATAACCAATCCCTCCAAATTTGAAAGACTCCAAGAGGCATGCTCAATCACCAAACGATAACCAAAGCCATAAGAGACCTAACATATCATGCCGTTAAGGCCAATTTCCACCTCTCCAAATGATTCGGCAAGGAACAAATACACCATTAATACGACCGATAGAACTAGATAAGAGAAGCAACTAAGATGAAACCAACACCAATTTACAACTTGAATTCATCGAAGAGGGACTAAAAGCAACATGGCTTTACAATCAACGTTGCACCTCCCAATCAATGGGGCAAGGAACAATCACAGAGAATCCCGAATAACTCCAATGATTTCTACCTCATAAAATCTACAAACTCGGCTTTATTGATATAGAGGAGTTCAATACCAAACAAGAATGACAAGACATGTACCATGAATGCAAAGAAGGAAGAACAATGGGGAGGCATAACCACCACAAGGCAAATGAGTTGCCACACAAGAACAACGCTCAACTTTCAACGGACCGAAGGAACACAACACCAATGGAAGGAGACAGAACATGCACGATACCTCCAAGACACCACGCCATGGTGCAATAGTGCGCTACATACACACAAATACGACAACAACCTAACTCAACGACCACAATAAACCCATAGAGACTAAGTGTCTCCCCACGGTTCCAAGGTAATCTAACCGAAAACTCTAATACCAAGTTGTCACGCCCCGAATTTTCAAACCATTTTTTTTTGAAATCATTAAAATGGGTAATTAAATAGATTAGGGAGAGCCACTTGCTACACAGAAGTTGAACAGTAAAGATAACCAGACAGGATACAATATAATACAAGATACAAAGCAGAAGAAAAGAGATACAACATCAGGTTACAACTGAAGTACAAGGCTATCTACAACTGATACAACTGAAAGTGAAGTACAAAGATACATAAGGTACAACAAAAGTAAAAGGAGCAGGAGCGGCAAAGCTCCCAAGAAAATCCAACAGCTGACTCGAACTACAATCAACAAAGCCTAGAGATGGTTCATCACCCTCATGAGGATGCCTTGGTTGTTACCTTGCAAATTGGTGAGTGTAATATCCGAAGGGTTCTCATTGATCTCAGCAGATCGACCAACGTTATTTATTATTTTATGTTCAAGAAGATGGGGTACAAAGCTGAGGATTTGCAACCAACCGATGTTTTATTGGTGGGGTTCAACGTGACTTCTGTCTGACCGCTTGCAAAATCCTCATCCCAGTAGTGTGAGACCCCGGTCCTAGAAAATATTAAGTAAAAATATTTATTTATGCAAATATAATTTTTCAGAATTTTTTGAAAATTTCTGATAATTATTTGAGCCTTGAAATCATAAAATATAAAGAAGAAATTCAACCATGGGCTTTAATGAAAGAAAAGAAAGTTTGAGAGTCAATTTGAAGTCTGCCGAACAGTAGGAGTCCGTCTGAGCAGTTTCCGAGCTTAGTAGGGATCCGACCTAGAGGTCTGGCCACGTTGAGATCCGGCACCTCAGCTGGTCACTTGGTAGTCCGGCCAGGTCAGCTCGGACGTGGCAGTGCGGCCATGTGGGCAGTCCATCTGGACAGCCACTCTGTCGTATGAGACAAGAGTTTGGAGTGGGTGACGTCACTTTTCACTTCGGAAGAAGAGGACAAGGATGTGCGGCTGGTGGGCTGAGGTCAGCTGGCTAGAAGCCAAGGTTGGACGGCCGGTGGGGTCCACTTTTGGTGAGTGGCGCCATTTGGATGTCTGCCATCATCCGGATCAATATTCTCTTCTCAATTCTATAGATACTTAGCCATTCACTTCATTTTTGGTACAAATCTAACTTGAGAACACCTGGACTCTCTGTTTCTCTCTCTAGACACTCTGTCCGAAACACTTCATTTCGGCAGGACATTGAATTCTCATTTTTAGTGCTCGGTAGCACAGTTTTCATACTCAAAGTGCTCGGTAAATCATCTGCCGTGAAGCCACACCTCAAATTGTGTTCGGTAAGTCTTGGTCATACAACCAATCTCTTCAGAAGCATTGTTTGAGCTCCGGTCAGATTTTATTCAGCTCGGCAAATCATACTCAGACTTCCAGACGACCAGTTTCACTTCGGCGAAAATTCCTTTCAGCTCAGCAAGACATTGTTTGTGTCAGAACCTGTTCGGCAATACACCTTAGGCTCTGATCATCTAACCTTCGGCACATTAAGCTTCGGCCAAAGGTATAACTGTTGCTTTGATTCATTTTATGTTCGGCAGAGGCCCTAGGATACTAAGTTATTGCTCGACAAACTTAAATTCGAGTCTTGCCTTAATTATTCTAGTTCGGCAGACTCATTCGGAGTCTCCCGCACACTATTGTTGTCACTCGCATCCACAGTTGTTCAGCTCGGCAGAATTGTGCTCGAGTAAACTGTTAAACCAATTATTTCTACATGGCAAAGCTAGCATTCGGCTAAGCTTATGCTCAGATCATTATTTCAGCTCGACCAAGTTGTTTATTAGTCCGACTGCGCTCCCATGTATACATGTTAATTGATTGACCATCACTCTGTCCGAAGCAAGTTGTGCTCGGTAGAAGTCAGACGTTCTTTAATTTCAGAAGCTCGGCAACGACTCTAGTTGTTTGGGTAATTGGCCCAAGATCTTTAGAATAATCCTTCAGTTATTTTCAACCTATAGCTAACTTGAAATCAAAACTTGAAAATCTATATTTTTTATTCTGATCAAAATGACGCCCGGACAGCTCGGCAGCCTAGCCAGTCGGCTGTGTCTCAGCTCGGCAGAACAGTATTCGGTAGACTTGAGTTCCCAGCAGCTCGTATATGAGCAGAACATTAAATTATATTCAGTTATGTATTCGTCTAGACTAGAGACCTTCGGTCAAACTCAGTTTAGTTTTCTGCCAAGCTTGGTAGTTCGGAAATTAGTCCTTCGGTCAGACTGACATTAGAACAAAGTGAACTCTGAGCTCCGGATCTAAGTCTCCGGCAGACTTTGCTTCGGCTAGCTCAGCTCGACAATTCATATAGACAGAACTTTTTATAGAATGCTAAGATGTGATTTATTATCCAGATTTAGGATAGCTTTCATTGAGAAGAAGGAAATCCAGAAGTCTAAGGAAATTCCTATTCAGGTGAATCTCTATATACTACTATACTCGTACATTTTCAAGTGCATTTCCTTTGAAAAATATGCTTATAGTTATTAAACCGAAATGATATATTATTACCAAGAGAACTTTGAAATATGGATTATGCACAAATTCTTATTTACACATGGATGAACAATTTGGAATATTGATTGATGTATTGTTTTATGAAAATCCATATGACAAGGAATTTCAATGAAATAAAGAGAAAAAGAAATTGAAATGGAGATGAAATGGTAATATGGTGCTTGTACGACAAAAGTATGGATATGAGGCTGTTATTGATATGCTTATACGACAGAAGCACAAGGCCTAGAAAAATGCTTATACGACAGAAGCATGAGGCATGATATTATTGATATGCTTATACGACACAAGCATAGTGCCATTGTACATGCGCTTATACGACACAAGCAGAAGCATGTGTTGATACCCCATTTTGACCCGCTGCCGAATATCAGAAATCAAAGCCCGGAATGATCAAAACGCAATTATCCATTGTCCGAACGGTCCGAATCATTCGAACAAATATCAAAAGACGAGCGACGAATTTCAAAATCTATGGATATGACTAAAATCCATGAACAAAGAATTACCCGAAGAGAAACTGCAAAGTAGGCAAATGATACGAAAAGAATATGGTCCGAACACCAAAAATCAGCGTCCGAATACGCAATTCCAAAGCCGGTATGAGCAGAATTTTGCTCGGGGATCCAAAAATTCAAATCTCAACACCAATGCGTCGATAACTGCATTCCTGAGGCAATGGCACCTCAAACTGCGACAGAGGTTGAAAAACTGGGATTCGGTGACCCGGGAGAGTTATTTTGTTCAGATCAGCGTAACGGATCGAGCCGACATCGGAATAACGCGACATATTTTTTATAGCTTCTCAGTGAAAAGACAAACATTTACTGCAGAAAAATTGCAACTGCAAAATCATTCTCGGAAGAAAGTAGCGGATTAGAGGGCGAACGTGCGGAATAACGGCCCTGGAATCAATTTTTCTATCGAATTACATTCAACGTGAAGCAAAAAATTCCTCATGATCTACTCGGCGAGGCGAGTTCAATGACTGTATTCAGCGACGAATCGGTCATTCGGATCATCCCTTGGCAGCTCAGCACGTAACGTATCGCGATCGGAATTTTCGGTGGCAAAAGGACAAAAGTAATATACTTTGTATAAAAGTATATATACTTGTATAAATTTGGATTCAAAAAGGGCAAGAAGAAGGGTCCAAAGGCATCCCAACCTCTCCCCTAAATCATGCAACAACTGCAGCAAACAGCCAAAACTGGTCTCGAGGCATGTCGCACCTATAGGTGCGACATGGCTCTATATAAAGAAGGCCCTCCATGCCATTTCGAAGAAGAGGGAAGAGACATCCAAGGCCAGTGCTAAAGTTTTCTCACTGCAAACCATTTGGACAGAAGTCCAAACACCCTCCAAACCTCTCCAAATTCAAGCCAAAATTCCCCCGAGCCTCGTTACATCCAAACCCGGCTCAAACCTCGACATCACCAACTGATTTCAGAGCCTAAAACAGCCCCAAATCAGCAACCATTCAATCCCGAGATTAAAGCTCTCCTAAAAATCAATCCAACCTCGAAAATCCACACTCCCAAAAAACTAAAAATACCCGTTGTAGCGGACGCGCTGCCGAAATTTAATCAATAAATTTCCGGCTCACTCTCCCTTTTATTTTTCAGAATCTTATTCTTCTAGGAAAGTTTCGGTATCAATTCCCGGATTATAGTTCGGTATAGTAGGGGTTTTTACACCCGGATACTATAATGTATTATAATCGAACGAATATTATCGGCGAACTTATCCTCTCAATTATAATTAAACGAAAAGGTATAAATATATTTTTACTCCTTTTTATCGTCATAATGTAATTCATTCAGTAACATATTCATGTAGAAAATAAATTATGGATATCCTCCGTGGTTTATTTTCTGCGACATAATGAAAAGCTTATTTTT
>NMUG010005356.1:0-13186 GCA_002855965.1 Monotropa hypopitys | reverse complement strand
GCATGTTTTCATTTGAATAGCATTCATGTTGGGCATGCTAGAGAGTGTTATGATACAATCCTTGAAAATCACGTGCGAATATGAATAAGTGGTGAAAAGCGTATGTAACAATTGGTAAATAACTTAAAGTGGAATGACCCCGGCATACTTAACGACAAGTAAATTAGGCCAAGTATGGGGCAATGTAAAAAGGAAGATTATAAGTTGCCTATTAGATGGGGCTAAGACCGAGGACCCAACGGGAGTTGACCGTATACGTTGATTTGGTCTAACCATCGAATAAGGAAAATGGAATAAATGAGACTTAAAGAAATTATTGTGATATGGACTTGATTGATTCGTCCCTTACAAGGTAGACGTGCCTATTAGATAAGGCTAAGACTAGGGACTCAACGGGAGTTGACCGTATATGTTGATTGGTCTAACCATCGAATAATGGAAATGGAATAAACGAGAACTTAAAGTGAACATTATCTCAAGATGTGATGAGAAGAAAAGTTAATGAACATAAAAAGCATGGCACATATATATTAGAGACTCGCATCATTACGTGCTTCGTTATTGCTTGTGTTACTTGAGATTAAGGTGAGACACGACCCCTTTTGCTCCTATTATTGCATGTTAGTTTCATATATTGATTTACATATATTAATTGTTGTATCTGACACTCCTGGATATCTTTTGCTATTTTCTGTGCAATCTATATTTAGGTTGGATGCTTAGCAGGTTCACTCCAAGCCAGGTCGCCATGCCATGTTGGGCTTAGAGAGATGGTTGGGAGTCTTTTATTTTATTATGTTCAGCTATTGGTAGTTAGTTGAGGCATTTATTTTGTTAGTTACGAGATTGTGGTACCAATTGTGGATCTTTGTTGGACCTGGGTTATCGGTCGTGGTAGTTCTTTTATTTCAGTTTTGTTGGAGTATATTTTGAGGATTTTATTTTACTATTCTGTCACTTTATTGAGTTGTTACTGTGAGTAGTGATCCATTTAGATCCTCTTGCATCACTTTAATACTGTGTTTCAGTCAAGATTCCGTAGGCCGGGTGACCTTATTTGTCGTATTCCAGGATAGGTCATGACAGCTTGGTATCAGAGCTCTAGGTTGTTAGGTTCTGGAATAAGAGTGTTTGAGGTGTTGAATTGAGAGTTAGGATAGGGGTGGTTGTATGTATATTCTGGAATTATTGTGTGTGTTACCTTGACACCCATGTGACTACTATGAAATCCGGTTTGAAAAGTGCATGATCAACATATTTTCACATGGGAAGTCTTGTGAAGTTAGATGGAAAAGCACGATATATCAGAATACCGGGTCTAGGTTTGTCTGAGTGGTTAGTTGTTTGAGCATATAGGATGTGCGTAGTAGTGGTTTTGGGAACTAGTGTAAGACATGGCTTGGCAAGTGAATGATGCATACTGCCCAACTGCTCTATACGGGAAGGCGGTCGCACTAAGCAACAACTATTTTAGCCCCTTCCTTCAGTCGAAGATGACAAGTCAGAGTGAGCACAACCCCTCTAGTTGGGTTCTAATTACGGCTGATCTCGGGGAGGGGATCTCATTGTATCAGATAAGGTTATGCCACCCTTGGAGGAGGAAGAACACTCTTGCCGAGCTCCCATCCTCTGCTCAGCATAATCATACATTCCACTGCTCGGCATCCTACAATTGGTCCAGACTGAAGGTATTAGCTCACATAGTCTTTGACCATGGTCGAACACATTCGAGGAGCCGAATAGGAGACACCCGTACTCTCGCCCTCTGGCCGAGCTGCCAATCATTCAGTCTGTTCTTTTATTCCCCAGTGCGGTCAGGTGTCCTATCAGACAAAGGATCTCAGGGCTATGCTCATATGGATGCGGAGACCACTTTCGACCAGTTGGTGAGTCGAAAGACCTGATTCCCGAGCACCTCTCTTTAGCTCGGCAAAGGCAAAAGTGCTCAGCTCAGCAAAGCTCGTCTCTCTCACTACGCGACAAGGGATAAGTCAGCTGACACAAGCACATGGGAACTTGTTCCTTGAATCAGGGACGTGTTCCTTTCTCATTTTCTGGTCCCACAATAATTTTACTTTTTATCTTTTCTTATTTTGTCTTTTCCTAAATTTTAACCCAACATGTTTAGAGTTCCTTTTCTTTTCCTTTTTGAGCCTAGTGTAGTCGGTGTCCCATGACATGTACTTAGGGTTTTTCCTCTTTAGGGTTTTCCTAGACCGTCCTATAAATAAAGGGATGTTGTACTGAAAAAGGGATATATAGTTGATATTGAAGAAAATTTGCTCAGGCTTGTGTGCTTGTTCATCTCCCATTCCCTTTCGGTATTCACTATGTGAATCAATGACTGTGTTTAAAGCCATTCTTCTGGCATTTCATGTGCAAAATTAATAGATCAGTGAGCCTTGATTCTGGTATTGGTGTGCTAATCAACAGATTCAAGAAGAGGATTACATCGAGATTCTTTGGAATCAATGGAAGCATCCTGTTTATCTTCCCCCTTTTTTTGTTCTTATCTCCAGTTCTGTCCTTTATTCCGATGTGTGAGTTTGAAGAATTTGCAGGTGGATTTCAATTTCAAATATTCCACGCTGCATTAGTTTGGTATCAGAGCTTAGTTTTCTATCCTTGGAGGAAGTAAGTTTTCGAGCCCTTGAAGAGATTGGAATTTAACCCTTGCACAAGATGACATCCAGAAATAGTTCCGTTCATGGAGTTATAGAGGCCAGTCCTAATTGAAGAATGTGGTTTCCATACGTAAGTCTGTTTCGAAGAAAGATAACCAAATTGAAAAACTCGATCGATTGGAAAAGACGATGAAGAAATTGGTAGCCAGCATGGCCACCATTTAGATCCAGTTGCACTCTCCACTACAACCATGGCGACGACACCAAAACACTGGTCCACGTCGTGTGGAATACATGAAGTCTGGTGATGCGAGGCTTTACAGAGAGGAATCCCTCTTCGTTGAAGAAAGTCTTGACGAGACAATGGTAAGCTTTGTTGGTAGTTATGACCAGAACCCGATCTATGATGAGGAGTCTCATCCTGAAGTGGTTGTGGCCAGCAAAGAGACTATCTCCGATTCCCTATTCTTTTCAGAGGAGGAAGTAGAACAACAGGAGATCGAGCCTTCTGACCAGGTTTTGCATCCCGAAATCACGGCGCCGCTCATCCCAAAGCTATGGCAGCTCAGCGGAGTGCCACATGGCCTGAAGGAGAAGCTCAGCAACCAGCAATCAGTCAGTTGGAAAAAGAAACTCCTCAAACCATGCGCGGAGCGACTCCTCAAACCACGCATAGAGCGGCTACCTCCCACAGACCCGGGCACAAGTCAACACGACAAGTGGTGGGAGCTCGGACAGGTGCGACGACAGCTTGGCTTGAAAGAGACCCTGCTCAGCAAAGATCTGGAGCTCAATCCGAGACAACAGCAACACGGCCTTGGCTAGCCACAATCTACCTGGAAACAATGGAGAGAGGTCGAATCTTCTAAAGATGGGATAGACCACCTATGTGCCAAGGTGGAAGGCCTCAAGTGTTTGCTGCATGATAGGGTCCCACTCGCGAGAGATCAGGTGCGTACCCACACCACTATTTCTCCAACTACGCCATGTGTGAAGATAGAAGACAACGTAGGGGACGAGTTGGAAAGACGCTCCATCTTCGGGCGTTGTTCCCTAATGGAATGAGTGTTGGGCTGAAGATTCAGGACCCAAGTATGGATTGGCTCCTAGTCGAACATCTCAGGGAGAAATGACTAAGGTAGGATAAAGGGACTGTAAGTTCAAGGCCAAACTCTTTCCAACCTGGGGAGGATGATGCAGACTGCCCAACTGCTCTGTATGGGAAGGCGGTCGCACTAAGCAACAACTCTTTTAGCCCCTTCCTTCAGTCGAAGATGACAAGTCAGAGTGAGCACAACCCCTCTAGTTGGGTTCTAATCATGGCTGATCTTGGGGAGGGGATCTCATTGTATCAGATATAGCTATGTCATCCTTGGAGAAGGAAGAACACTCTTTCTGAGCTCCCATCCTGCTCAGTATAATCATACATTCCACTGCTCGGCATCCTACAATTGGGCCAAACTGAAGGTATTAGCTCACATAGTCTTTGACCATGGTCGAACACATTCGAGGAGCCTAATAGGAGACACCCGTACTCCCGCCCTCTGGCTGAGCTGCCAATCATTCAGTCTATTCTTTTATTCCCCAGCGCAGCCAGGTGTCCAATTAGACAAAAGATCTCAGGGCTATGCTCATATGGATGCGGAGACCACTTTCGACCAATTGGTGGGTCGAAAGACCTGATTCCCGAGAACCTCTCTTTAGCTTGGCAAAGGTAGAAGTGCTCATCTCGGCAAAGCTCGTCTCTCTCTCTCTCTCTCTCTGCACGACAAGGGATAAGTTAGCTGACACAAGCACCTGGGAACTTATTCCTTGAATTGGGAACGTGTTCCTTTCTCATTTTATGGTCCCACAATAATTGTACTTTTTGTATTTTCTTATTTTATATTTTCTTTAATTTTAACTCGACATGTTTAGGGTTCATTTTCTTTTCCTTTTGGGGCCTAATCTGGTTGATGGCCCAAGACATGTACTTAGGGTTTTTCCTCGTTAGGGTTTTCCTAGGCCGCCCTATAAATAGAGGGTTGTTGTACTGAAAAGGGATATATAGTTGATATTGAAGAAAATTTGCTCAGGCTTGTGTGCTTGTTCATCCCCCATTCCCTTTCGGTATTCACTGTATGAATCAACGATTGTGTTTGAAGTTGTTCTTCTAGCATTTTATGCGCAAAATCAACAGATCAGCGAGACTTGATTCTGGTATTGGTGCGCCAATCAACAAATTCGAGAATAGAATTACACTAGCATTCTTCGGAATCAATGAAAGCATCATGTTTATCTTCCCCTTTTTTATTCTTATCTTTGGTTCCATCCTTTATTCCGCTACGTGAGTTTAAAGAATTTGTAGGTGGATTTCAACCTTAAGTATTCCACGTTGCATCAGTAAACCCTAAAGTGTCAGGTAATTATATGTGGCTTTCGATTTTTCTTCATTAGATTGCATATTATGTGTTACATACTTATGTGTAAATTTCTATTTTCCTTGCTAACTGTTATGTGTTGTAAAGTATGTGTTTTGCTATAGCATGATAAGTATTTTCACACATTTGATTTGATTACAATTATATCAAAAATGCAATGTCTGGTGCTTTTGAGAATATAAAGGTAGGCGAGATTAATCAATTCTATAGTTTGGGCCATTTATTGATCATTTAGGTTAAGATGAACATTTTTTATGAGATTAAAGCAGAGAACTATGTTAGTTGTCACGCCCCGGATTTTCAAACCATTTTTTTTTTTGAATTAAAGAAATGCATAAACATTTTCCATAAACCATTCCAACAACAAGGGGCGGTGAAAGAAAAGAAGTACAAACATATCCTTTTTGCAAAACATGCGGAAGTAGAACATCAACAATCCTTTTTCTTTCAAATGAAACTTACTTGAGATTTAGATACAACCGTACTTTACATAAGAATTTGTTTGCATATGAAATATAACAACTATTTATGAAAGAGGGATGCACGTAGGCTACAAGGGGAAAAAGAGGGCAACCAAAACAATGATTCAACATGAAGTATGCTTCTCACCACAAAGAACTAGAGCAAGCCTAAGCCAACCCATCTATGAGCAATCCAATAGAGTGAACCTGCAAGGAACTGTAGGAAAAAGGTTGAGTCATAAAGACCCAGCAAACATGCGACTATTAAGTGAAGATGTGGTATGGTGAATATGTGCAAAGTGGGTGAACCTTACAATGCAAACCCAAGTATGCTCTCAATAATCACACCCAAGTCATCAAGTCCGATCCCAATCTATATAACCACACCACACTAATCAAGAACATGCCCACATCTATAGAGAACCTCTAAACTTCGCATTTATCCAACTATCACAACGGAGAAGCCCAAAACCTTCTATTTGGATAACCAAATCTCAACCGGAAAGAAAATCACTAACACATGCCAAGACCATTGCACAAAGGTCATTCTATGAATCTAGCCCGATATAACCACACGTAACTAATAGAAGGTTGCTCATCCAAGGATTTTACTATCACAAAGTCTGAATGTTTCCTAGACGAGGCCAACCAACAATTTCCACGAAAGTCCAATACTAACTAGTCGTTCATCTCCCTACTTAGCCTCAAACCAAGGCATACCAATACCACACACACCTCAACCAAAACGCAACAGATTCCAATGTCATGACTTGGCTCCAAGCCCCAAGCTATCAAGTGCTACGAATTGGCCAAGTCCCATTTATTTGCTAAGGCCGCGAGTTGGCTAGCACCACCACAATAAGATTCACAAGCCCACAACCAACCCTAGCCAAGGGTACTCCCACTTCCTCTATATATGTACATATATAGGTAATACAAGTAGGTGGATTATTATCTTGAACTTTAGTTGGTTCAATTCCAGGCTCGGAGCATTTTAGAAAAGGGAGCGGCGGTCTTCTTGAACGTAGTAGAGAGCGGGGCGATCTACGCAATGGCGGACTTGGCTTGCGTTAGTGCTCCGGTGACTTTTCCGGCGGCGGCTCCGGCGACGCTTCCGGTGGGTAACTTCTAAATCCTACCTTGTATGCGTAGTCGTGATTTATTCCATTCCATGTTTCGTTAATTTGTCGATTATTGAATTGTTGGACATAGTCGGGTTGCCCTTACATTCGGTTCAAATTCAATTGTCATGTGTCGGGTAGACGGGTATCGTGGAATTATTATTTGGTGTACTTCGGTCATTCGTGGATCATCATGTCAAATCAATCTCTTGGAGCAAGTCTAGGCACCTTGGAAGTCTTAGGTGCCCTCTGTTCGTTAAAATGCCTAAACAAGATAGAGTTGTGTAAGTATGGATGGAATTGTGTTAAATTGTGTCTTGAGGTATAGAGAGACTTGTGGGATTTAAATTTGGGGGCGTTGTGTTGAAATGAACTAGACTTGGGATTATGGTTAACTATAATGTGAATTGGGCACTTTATGAACAATCAATGTGAATTGGGATTGGTGGATAGTGGAATGGGTTGCGTGGCAAATTGGGGTGTTAATCGTGATGCTTATGGAGAAATCATAGGATTGAGATTTCTTGTAGACACTTAGAAGGTTTGAAAGGGAAAAAGGGGGAATAGTCATTGTGTGTCGACTTGGGATGAGGATAATGAGATATGGAACTTGTGACATGTAAAGCGGTATCTCACCTTGGTGCGGTCTTGGTTGTCATTGCTGTGGTCTTGTGGTTTAGGGTGACTTTCCTTGGTAAGGGCGTGGGAACCTTCAGAAACTTGATCTAGCCTTGGGCTTGTTTTATCGAAAAGATGAAAATGGTTTGGATTCACCCAAACATGAAATGAATGAAATGAACGCAATGTACAACCAATACGGGGATGGATCCTATGAGGACCACCCTTGGATAATCCTAAATCCTACACGTGAACATAATTAAATGGAACATTGATACACGACATTTGTAGGCATACGAGGATCCATCTAGGGTATGGGAGGTCTTTGCCCCAACCCTTATACTTTTTGACATGCCTTTGGGCAACTCACTAGACTGGGAGGTTACATGCCCCAGGGTGCTGATTTGAGATGGTATCCATCCGGGTTAGGAGGGTTTGCCCTATCCCGCGGTATTGCCCAATCAAACTACTTTGACATGACGAACGACGCAACGATACGACTTACTAGCTTTGGCTAGGACTTTTCCGATAGAGTTACTATGATATGGATACTGGAATGGACTTATGATGGGATTCCCGGGATGGTCGCGCCATCCACGACATTGTGCACAATGGGGGTAACTGGAAGCCCTCCCAACGTTACTTGGGAAAAGCTAGGTAGGAATTGGGTTAGTTAGTCGGCCAACTACTACCCTATTCCCTCTATCGAGGTTACTTGACACGCTTGGAACGGACTTATGATGGGGTTCCAAGGGACACTTATGATGCGAATGAACAACATACGGAGTGGACTTATGATGAGACTCCAACACACATCTATTGATGAAACTAACGTACAGACTTGGAATGGACTTAATAAGGGATTCCAAGGAAGTTAACTTATATCATTCAAGAAACGAATACCTTGCAATTCCAATATCCTTCAGAGATAAATTAACACCAAATCCACAATATCGGTACTTATTAAGGGAAATGAATTGGACAAGGTAGTAGGGTTTCACAGTGTTCGATGGATTATGTTTAGAATTGGGTTACATATCGGTGTTTGTCTATCGATGAGGTTCTTGGTCACTTCTATAGTGCGTGCATGTGTTCACCTCATTGTTGGCTTTACTGTTATTTGGGTTTACACTTAGGGTTGCACGATCTCGTGCATGCCTTGTAGTCTTTAGCTGTTACCGTCACTGAGCTGTGGTTTGCTCAGACCCTCTTCCTTTTCCTTTTTCTAGTCTCTGTTGCAGAACTAGCTGGCCTTGGAGTGGAGTCAGCTGTTTTGTTTTCTTGAGTTAGGCAGGGCAGTTCCAGCTGCAGCTTGCACCTTTCTTATCAGCTTCAGCTGAGCTTGGTTCAGTACTTTTGCTGTGGGTTGTACCTTTCCTCTTGTACTGTAGTTTCAGTTTCTGTTCAGTTGTACATATACTTGACCTTTCTGTACTTCAGTTGTAGCCGGTTTCGGCATGTACTTCGCTTCCGCTTTACACTTCATATTGTATCATGTATGTAATGAGAATTCAACTGAATGGATCTGAATGACAAGTAGTGATCTCCCCTGCATTTATTTAAATTGCTTTAAAAAAATGGTTTGAAAATCCGGGGCGTGATATATCCTCCCAATGCTTGGCCTCAACCTTACTTTTTTCAACGAGCTCCTTATTTTGCTCCAAATCGGTCTTGGCCTTCTCTAGCTCCTAGTTGGTAGAGGAAAGGTTCGTGACAGCCACGTCTCGAGCAGTAGTTATTTCATCAATATAAGCATATGATGTTTCCTTCAAGTGCTGAACCTGGGAGAGCTCCTTGGTCAGAGTAGTATTGTCGGAAAGTAAGCCCCTATTAGAAGTCTCCAAGGAAGATTTGTCATTGGAAGGCACAATGACCCGCTTGCCGAGGAACTCCATCCTTATTATAGCTTGTAAGGGAAAGGTACATTACAAAAGCAAAATGAAAAAAGATGCCCGTGAAAATTAGGGAAATGGCTCGGCAGACCCATACCTTCCCAAGCTCAAATAAGCCTTGCTTGTAGAGATCCACGGGGTCAGTCGCAAACATGACCAGAATGTCAACAGACTGGCGAAATACCGTATTCTCTTCAAAGTCACCTTCGAATCAAGGAGCCCTGATAGGCCATCGTCGTGCTTACGTAAGGAAGCTCCTTTTCCAGTATCAGTCGGGGGTGGAGAAACAACAACGACAGGGACCGAGAGGAGAGGCTCTTCCACCATGGGCTTCTTCCTTGTGGCTTTATCAAGGACAACGACGGGGGAAGAAGTCTTGTCCTGAGAAGGATCCACTCCTTCTCTAATAACCACCCCTTTTCTGGGACTGGGTGGCCTGTGAGAGAGGCAACATCATCATCCTCGTCCTTAGTCCTTCATCTTTTGATTGGATGCTTGGGGAGCACGAGGCCAGTCTTTTGCTATTTTGACATCTCTGTAGAGATTGCGACAGTAAGTCCAGAACTCTACATAGCTAGAATAGATGCTGCTGCAAAACATCCTTACTTCTTTAAAGAGCGAGGGCCTTGTTCCCAACCTCAGGACCCAAAAGGTGAGTAGTTAAGGACTCTGAGGTGACCAAAAGGGAGTATTTGTGAACGGAATGACTTCGAGCCTTCGAAAATTCTTCTCTCTTCTACTCTGAAATACTTATGCGTTCCCGACCTGAAAGAATGACGAGTGAGAAAGAATAAAGTTATAACATAATTTAGTAAAGAGCACATCCCGATAAGGAACAACTTAGAAAGATCAAAGGCTCACTCTCAACGGAAGGGAAGCCCCATTGACCACAAATGTGAAAGCTCTTCTTCTCTTCCCAAGAATTAAACTCCTAGTACGAGCCTCCGACAAAGAAAACTTGTCCTTCCAAGACTTGCTTGATGAAGGGGGGTCCTTAATCAGATCTCTCCCCTTTTCTCGTTTAGAAAAGTACCACCATCCACGAGTCATAGGACTTTCTTTCAGATTAAAAAGGCAAAGAAAAACTCTCAAAGATAGATGGATTTTTTACCAAACGAGGTATTCCACAACACCGCACACCCAACTAAAGTTCTCCAAGCATTAGGGATTAGCTGAGAAGGTGCAAGCCATAAGTGTGCTAGTACCTCCCTAGCTATGGAGGAAATGGGGATACATAATCCCTTCTCTAAAGCCCCTAGATAGATGCAGTCCTCATCGGAGACACTAGAACAAGCACTCTCTCCCTTTCGAGGGACCCAGAGTGACATGTGACTAGGAATATCATACTTATCTCTGAATAACTCTAGATCAGAAGCCGAGAGAGAATACTCGTAATTCCAGGCCACAAATTCATCTTCAGGTCTAGAATTTTTAATAGGACGAGCCTCTATAGGCTCTTCCCTTTAAACCAGCAGTCTCGCGGCTTCTCGACCGATAAGATGGGCAATGTCTATATCCGTTTCAACATATTCAGCTAGGGAAGGAGGGGTAACAACTCTTTTACTGGAACTAGCCATAAATGATTTCGAAATTGACTCAGGAAAATAAAGTGTAATGACATACCCCCATCCTGCACAATATTGTCTACTTTGGCTGCCAAGTCCCAGTGGACTTCCCAGGGGATCACCCATCCTTAGACTACTTCAGGATGAACATGCTTAACCGGGATGTTCCAATGGGCTTTGATGCCCGCACGACTGTAAAAGGCCTTGTGCAAGGTAGGTTCATGATCTATTATTTATAGCACACACACAACTTACATCCACCAAGCGATGTGAGACTTGTCCACTCACCCGGATGTCCCCCTAGGACTCCAGTTGACACCTTAGACTGGGGTGTCACAATCTCCCCCACTTGGACCACATGTCCTCATGTGGGGTCAAGATTCTCCTATGGTCCTATATTTCCGGTTGGTGCAGGCTCTGATGCCATATGTAATGACATGCCCCTGTACAATATTGTCCAATTTGGCCACCAAGTCCCAATGGACTTCCTAGGGGGTCACCCATCCTTGGACTACTCTAGGATGAGCACGCTTAAATGGGATGCTCCAATGGGCTTTGACGCCCACATGACTTAAAAAGGCCTTATGCAAGGTAGGTTCATGATCTATTATTTATAGCACATGCAACTTACATCCACCAAGTGTTGTGGGACTTGTCCACTAACCCGGATGTCCCCCTAGGACTCTAATTGACACCTTAGACTGAGGTGTCACAGAAAGAGACCAGGCGAATATAGGGGTGGAGAGTAAGGCATACCTAGAGAGGACATGCGAATCCTAAGTCTCAGGTATTGAATCCCACAACAAGAATAGGATGAAGAATTCAACAAATTATTGTAGACGGATGCAAGGTAAAAGAACCTTGATCGATCCAAATTCCCTCCCCCTCTGTAAGCCAAGAAGGCCAACAGTCGAGATTGAAAGGGAAGTTTTGGGAGTTGCGTTGAGGTCATGATGGATGACACATGGCATTTCACATTTAATGCGCACTCATCCCAAGCAAATGGAACTGTCATTCACAAAAAGGTTAAGAATTCTCGGCCTCCCGAACTAACCAGAAGCCCAGGAACATGGGAGTAGTTGATGAGGGAAATATTCTACCAGGTCAGCTCAGACCTGGTCCCCAGGCAATAACTCAGTAATAATCGGATCGTCACGACTACGAGCTCGACCATATAGATCTACGGACAGTGAAGCCACTACGTAATTCTAGTATGAGAGCGGAGGAGGAAGACCCTGTCAAAGGGGAATAATCAAATCCTCGGGATATCAGTCGTGAATGGCGGATCAGATCCACACGGATAAGGGAACTTCCTTTATAAATCGATAACAGTTAAGGAAAGGGGGAGACACTCCCATAGATGTCGGCCTTGACGGTTAGGGTTGCGGAGCGATATGATACATGTATATAAACGTAATGATAGTAGACGATAGAGACACATATTCATTTTCTCCAAACATTTTCATAATTTTCCCTTCTCTCTCTCGCTCAAATACTTACTTGATAGTCGGAGACGGTTCAGAAGCACCCCCACCTTGTGTCTCTGAATCATAGTTTTGCAGGTCAAGACAGAACACGAATGGGAGCCAATCATCAGCTACCAGCAATCACCAGGTCAGGCGAGATGTTTCGGGAAACTGATTCATCACGAGTGTATGGATGGACATAACAACACATATTCCAACAAGGTAAAAAAAAACACAACGAGTGACACAATTTTGATATATAAGGATTATTGCAGATTTTTAGTATGTGGTTCTTTGTGTATTCCCTTTCTTGTAGTGACATGTTTTCCCTTTACAACCTTATGCTTAGTGTTATGGTGATTTTGTACTCGAGTACTTTGTCTGTTACAAGCTTCCCCTTCTATTGGGTGACACGAACATGACCGTTTACCATATGTGTGTCGCCTTGTATCGAGTGGGACGATAATGTTAACAATGAGTGTCCGACCTCTCTTGGATTCAGATCATATTGTGTCAGCTGGTAGCTTGAAGCCTATTCCGGTTGATGATAATTGTGTTTGGCCGAATTCTAAGATGCAAAAAGCATAAGGTAGAAGCGAGTACTCAGATCCGAGCAACTCCCACTAGGGCTGCGCATGGTCCGGACCAGTTTTGGATTCCTATGAATCCAAGCATCGAGCCTAATCTCACGGTTCCAAGAAAATGCAATCCGTGTCCAAACCAAAAGTCTCACGGATCGGTTCCAATCTAAACCTAAATTTCATGATTTGATTCCGATTTTATTCACAGATTATATTCTCAACTCTCATGACTTTTCAAATTTAACTCTAATTAGTACAAAAAGATTTCATCGCAAAAAATATGACTTCCATAAGGATAGTATCAACATACTCTTGATCAATATTTCAAATACGACTTTATAAATTAAGTGTGGTCATGAATGTTAAAAACTGAGACAAAAAATAAAAAAAATTATATCGGGGTAAGTAAACAACTCAATACTATGATTCATTTAGAAC